>VYZT01005395.1:39309-137732 GCA_013400735.1 Pomatostomus ruficeps | reverse complement strand
GAGTAGCCTATTTTTAAAATTTGTAAAAAAAAAAACTGTATGCATGACTTGATCTTTGGGGAGAGTGGCATACTCTTTGGTGTGAAATATCTATCACCACAGTGGAGAAGGCATTCTCCTGTCAACATCCATAACTTCAAAGAACTATCATGTACTTGAATCCTGTTTTTCTGCAACAGAGCAATTTTTATAATAATTGCACAAGAGTTGCCTGATGTATTTTTATGCATCTCAATGCAAATTTTTATCTCTGGAAGTCCCTAAATAGTGTTAAAATGATGCAAATTTCAATGATTAAATTCCTCAAATGTGTTTAGTGACCAGAATCTCTAGGCAGGCTGCTGTACATAACCAAGATGTATATCTCTGTCTGACTGTCTTTGCCAGGCTGTTTCTTAAAAGTGCAGTTGTTGTTAGGTTTACTTCAAGTATGAAAATAATCCTTTGATTCTATTTTCAATGGAATATAAAAATGTTGCATACCTTCAATATCAAATAAGCCTGAAGGCAGAAATGATCGTCCATACATATGAATTTAGAAAGCTCAGATGAAATTGTTTTAACTACCAGTACCAATAGAGTGTATTGGATGATATCATCTGATGAAACTTTATCAGTAGAGAATTGCATTCATTTTTATACTACCTCATTCCCCTTTTAGAACTTTTTTTGATCTTAAGGCAGGTTGGGGAAGTTTTTCCATTATTTCTTGCTAAGTTATCTTCAAGTAAGGTGCAATGTCCTCTTGAAGTCATAGATAGTAAAGTGAAAAAAGTCCTTAATTTTTATCCAGGAAAGCAAAAAGAAGCAGCTTATCTTCTGTGCTGGTATTAGAAATCATAACTGTTCTTTTTGGTATTACAGTGTCACAATCCAGGGTTTTTCATTCTGTCTCTTCAGAATAAAATTTTATTTCCATGTCTGACAGCTAACTTTGGTGAGCTGTCAATACACAAGCTTGACTTTTGAAACAAAATTTCAATAAATAGCCCAATATTCATATAGACTGGGAACCTGCCTTCCTGGATACAGCTTATCCCATGGTTTTAGCAAACTGTGGAATTTAAAGTCTCTTTTGGCTTTAGACCATCTGTTGGGCTTTGTTGGAACTTCAGCTTGTGCATTTAGTGGAAGGATATTGGAACAGAAAAGCAAACTTCTGTCAGAGTGTGGTAGTAACAAGTCTGCATGAAGGTTTTCTTAAATTTTATAAGACTTGTAATTAAGCAGGGCAGTGAACTTATTGCCAAGCCCTCATTATTAAATTTGATTTGAGCAAGGCATGGTTGTTTGTGTAGACAGTGCTGTGTGCCCCAGCTCGGAATTGCAATTATCGGGGAGGATGTTTGAGCTGGAAATCCATGATGAATAAAGAGGTTTGTCTTTTTGTCAGGTTTGCTCTCTGTGGGAGCCTGCCCTTCTCTTTGCCGCAGCTTTCCTTTTCTCTGTCTGCTTCAAACTTCTTTTCATTGAAATCAATACCAAATGTTGACTTTGTTTGAACAGTGTCATTGCCCAAAGTAAGGCCAAAGTTTCATAAAAAATATTACTTACAACTTCAAAATTTATAGTAATGAAACAGTTGTTACATTTAATTTACATTTATGGGTCAGATGTTTATTCCCATTTAATCAACAGAATGTAATATTATTAATGACTTAGTCCTGGAATTAAGCCTTGAAGCCACACTCAAAAATTAAACTACTTAAAAATATTTTTCAGTTAAAAATCAGTTTAATTGAGCACATTGATTCATATGAAAATAAATAGAACAACAATTTCTCACACAAAATTTTTCCTATTTCAGATATTTTACATCTCACAGTCTGTATTTCCCTGTCACAAATTTTTCATTTGTTGTAAATGCTGCAACCCAATGCTCAAAATCCCACACTGAAGAACCTGACATTGAAAATGAAGTTGCCAAACAATCTTTCCCAAAACTGTTACTTCTGTGATTAAAATTTCATATAAGGTATTTGTTTAGCTAGAAACATCTGCTTGTACCACTGGCCTCTATCCTGGCACAAGAATTCCCAGTGAGACCCTTTTGTACCCAGTGCTGACTATAACACTCTTTTTGTAATGGTTAAGTCCCGTGCAAACAGAAAGATACAGAGTTGCTGCCTGAAAAGTCACAGTCCTGGTCTTCCAAAAAAATAAGTACTACAAAATAAGCATTTTTTCCAAGGAACTGTAACTGCAACTGTTGGAAAAGAGACTCACTGTTAAATAAAGATGGAACACTGGTGAGTTTTGCTAAGAAGGATATATGTATTGCCGAGTATCCATGTCATTGTCTTTCCTTTGAAAAAAAAAAAGCTGAAATGCAAATGCAGTATAATGAGAGTTAAAATTACAGCATTAAATATAGGTCATCGATTTTCAACACATCCAAACAGAAGTTTCATAAAATAATTACAAAGTCCCTCAATAGGCAAATGGGGTTTTAGGCTCTTTTGTATATCTCCTGGTAACTCCTTAACTATCTCACACGAGCAGAGCAATTTGATGGTTTTCTGATCAATAGCTATAGAGAGAAATTAAAATAAGATGCACCTGGTGGAAACAAGAAACAGACCCCTTAAGTAACTTTAAGCCATTACTTTAAGTGTAGAGAAAAGACTGTTACTGCTTTGCTCCAGAAGATACGTAAAAAAGTCCTAGTCTTCCAAGCAGAATCTTTATTTTCATCTAAGCTTTGCTTCATGTCTTTTGTTTTAATCAGCAGTGTTTGATCACATAGAAATAAACATTTTCTAGTCTTTTAGGTAGGAGGTATTAGTCCAGATTTGCTTGATATATATGGTACTTGTATCTTAAATGAGAATCTAAATTACATAAAAATGAAAAATGCAACGTAAAATCAGTTAATGTTTTAATGAACTCAAATAGCTAATTTTGTTGTGGTACTTGATTAATACTTTCCTTGCCAGTGAGGGACTGAAATATGATTGCCTGGGATCAGGGTTCAGACCTTTGGTACTGTCCTAAGGTACTTGGGTCTTTCATCAGGAGCCCTTTAGTACAGGCAGGACCCCTGATTGCAGCATGTTTCTATACCGAGACAAAACCTAGAGGATTTATTTTATGTCCACTGAGTGCGTTTAGTTAAATGTCCTGCAGAATAGTATTGAAACTCTTCCACCCTGGTACACAGACAAATGACCACTGTCAAGCCACCATCGATCCCTTTGTGGGCAAAGAATTTAGGAAGGGAGGTGTCCCATCTGGTAATAGGAGAGAGCAGCCTGCAACATACACATCCATTGACATCAGGTAAGAGACACCAGATGTCGTCACAAGCCACAGCACCTTCTGCCAAACTATTCAGGGTGTAGATGGTCTGCTGCTGCTGATCTGCTGCTCTGCCTCCAGAAGGTCTGTCCACTCATCATGTGCACTAGGGGTCAGTCACTTCAGAAAGCTAACACAGGATACAGCGCCCCTGTGTGCTATGCCTGCATCTCTTGAAATACGAACACTGCAAACCAGGTAAAAGCTGTATATTCCTCTTGAACAGAAGAATATTTGCAGCGTCAGGACACCAGTCAGTGTTGCATCCTTTTGGCTGAGTCATCAGACTGAGGGGTTGGTTCAGTATCTGTTATCAGATCAAGGAGTGGGTTCAGTATCTGTTAGCAGAAGTCCTGGTAGTAGCTGGGACCCAGTGTCAAGAGCTCCAAGCATCTGTCTTCCCATCATCATCTTGCATGACACGCATCTGAATTTCCCTGTGGAAGTCAGCGTGTTGACTTTAGCTCAATCCTTTCTGATTAAGTCAAAGCAGCTCTTGGCAAGGATTCTCTTTTATGTTTGAAATCCTCTCCTGACGTCTGCAGTTTGTCAGCCAGAGTGCAATAAGTGTATCTTTTATGCTGCCTTTCATGTCAAAGGTAATGTTCATAGTTCGGTTCATGCACAGATTATTTTTTCCACATATGTTCTACTTTTCCTGGCAGAACTCAGGAAAGTAAAGCCAGGTTTGTGCTGCTAATGATCAAAGACCAAATTAATGATCTAGTTATAGGTATCAAAACTTTTGAGTCAAAATCTGGATGCCACTGAGAAAAGTGATACCAAGAGCAGGAGTCACTATCTGTCCATTAGCTTAAGTGCCATTGGAGTTTTGTATCAAAAGATGGTATTGCTGGACATAGACCAGATCATGTAAGAAGGAAATGGTGCAAAACCATATTATGTGACTTGGGAAATTAGTGCATTATTTGATTTTGTTTTTTATTCCAACTCCAATGTAAAATAAGGAAGCTAATCTAGTAAATTACTCAATAGGGATGAATGGCTGGGCAAGAGTTTATGTAAAAATTCAAGGAACAATCATAGGAGCAGTATGATTTCTCACATCGTCTCTCATTACTATCAGCGTGATTACAGGAGATCAATGAAGAAATGATTGTCATAATTAAAACACTTCAAACCAGCAAAATCCATAAATTTGAATATTGTCATTGATCACTCACCATATTTTGATGACACTGGAGTAAGAGTGGAGTTTCACGCATTTGGGACTTCCCAGGAACCATGAAAAGTGAAAGTCTCTTGTTTTATACCAGTTGCAGTAAATTAAAAGATACATAAAGGTATTCAGCATCATGTACCCACCCCCTGTCCAGCAGCTCCCCTGTCTATGTGGCAATGTGTAACTGCATGTTGGTGGTGGGGTGCAGAGGGTGTCCAGATGCAGCCTACTGGGGGAGCATTTCTGAGGCTGTTCCTAAACAAGGCTGACGCAGACAGGTGCATGGGCCCAGTCATTCTTTGCTTAGCAGCTGTTTGAACTGTACAACGTGAATGCCTTTAATCCCTCTTACAGAGGTTCTTTCAGAACTCACTTTCCAAAGTGCCTTTTGTGCAGTTGCTAATTTGCTTGTTTGTTTTTGAGTGGTTTGTTTGTTTTGGTTTTTTTGCTTGGGGATTTTTGGGTGTTTTTTGTTTTTTGTTTTTTAATTGTTGGTATTTTTGCTGTTTCTTTTGAACTGTTTTCAAAGGGATTGTGGGATTCCTGATTGCTTGCAACTGAACCTGGATTACCAACTCTATTCATTAAGAGGAAAAGTAAAGTTGAATGAGTTTGTTGTGGTGTGATCCCTGGAGCAGAAGTATATAACCAGAGCTCCAGAAGCCTATCCTAATTCCATAACAAAGGGCTGGGGATTTTGCAGACATAATACAGCCAGCTAGGTAGGATGTAAAGCTTTGAGATAAATTCCATGTGAGTGTTTTACTGAAACAATACTGGAAGTAGTTAGCACAATATTCACTGAAAGTAAACTAAGTTAATACTGCACCAGATTTTCCATTCTATTCTGTGGAACTCTGTGCTCTCATTATAGCATTATGACTACATTTAAAGAAGATGGAAAGAGTATCTTGTGGGAAAAAATGCAGGAGGAAAAGGAAGTAAAGAACAGTGGGAAAATGCTAAATGTAGGGAAGGGAACTATGACTATAAGGTCCAAAAGAAGAAGTTTTAGGACATATAGGCACAGTAAAGTTCTGCTACTTGTGTCTTTGCTGTGAACTTTACTACTAAAAAGGAAGAGTAAAGTTCACAGCTGAAATATCAGCTTATTTGGCAAGACTCATTCTACAAAAAAATTGCTTCTGTAGAATCCCCCATTCCATCCATCCCAAAAGAGATTGTCCATTCACCACTATAATATCCAGTCTACAGAGCCACACAAACATACAATTTTATTTTCCAGTGCAAATCCTGCTCCTGAGCTCATTTGTAGTTTCACAGTCATGTCTTTCTCTATTAAAGCATTGCTTTTTCTTTTCCTTGTAGATATGTGAAACACCTGCTCAGTGGGATCACTGAATGAGGCTACAGTGGTATTGTCTGGCACATACTAATAAAAAATGAATTAATAAAAAACCCCAATAATTAAAATATGAAGGATATTTTTATCTTAATAAAGAAAAAATGTGCAGATGCTGCTTGCAGTCCACAAATAAAATACATGGCTTTTACATTACATTTTTGCTTGTGCGTGTGCAATGTGTGAACTATGTGGTATGTAAAACCAGATTTTACTCTTAAGAAACCTCAGCTGGGCCTCTAACTTCCTTGGTGAAGCACTAAGTACATTGCAGAAGATTCAAAATGCAGACATAACTAAAAATATTTTGATTGTTTAAGGAAAATTTATTCTTTAGGTGTTTTTAATTTAGTGGTGCCTGAAAAATATATGTTATAGAAAGGTCAAGTGCTTCATCAGGATGAATACTTGGCAAGCTTTAGGCAAAAGCTCCGAGTTACTTATAAGCAAATAAAAGCCTGAGCTCTTTCCATCACCAGAAGGCCAAATAAATGCTAGAGGGGTAAAAGGCCACAAGACATGATCTCTACAGATCTCATAAGAGCCAGGCTGTGTTAAATTCCCTACATCTTGCAATTTTATACACCTCTGCAGAAGCTTACACACATACACATGAACACACCCACCCACACACACATTTGGATTCCGTGAGGCAGTCAGGATGTCAAGCAAGGTCAGCCGTAGCTGCAGTTGAAAAGACTGTTCTGACTTCTTTCCAGAGCCATCAGAAATCTTTTCTGAATCTCAGTACTCATCCAGATATGCTTCCCTTTTGTCCTCTATCTGCTATATAAAATACTTTCCATATGAAGGCACTTTGTCTGGCATTGGAATTTATGGAAGAGACTGTCTATTATTTTTCCACATGAAGCTTTAGATCATGGATGGATATTCGAAGTTTTTAACATCACCGAGAGTCTAAAGTTTCAGGTCTTTTAATTTATTGCCAATGAAATAAATACTAAAGTTGGCAACCTGTGGTGTAACAGGAAAGGTCTTGCTGAGAATTAGAGACTACTTCCAGGGTTTTATTTTGAACAGTCTTACGAATAGGCTGCTATATTGGAGGCATTTATTTTCTTGTTTAACTTGACCATTTGTGGTCCAGATCATCCTTTGTCTCTGTAGCTGGATTTGGAAGGAAGATTTGTGGAAACCCTAATCCTAGCTGTTACATAAGCATCCAAGTTCCAACTCATAGGCTGAACTAAGAACAGCCCCCTGGCATATTCATGGGTCTGGAATGTGCTCAGAAAGGAAAATTGACTCTGTATTTTCAGCTGACTCAAAACTTGGAGGCTTGTCCTTAGTGACTTCAGATGTCATTCTGGGGTTGGTTCTGAATTCTTTGGGTACTGGAGCCAGAAATTCATTTCATCTGCTCCAGCAAAATAAAACCCTGCTAAAGACAGGCTTTAGCCAGTGTATATCAAGAGTTTATGAAAAGCAAACCTTGGCATAAGGAGGCATTTAGAGTTAGTTTTGGCATCCTCAAGAAATACGTTGTAAGTGATCGTAATCGGACTTTGACTGACTTGCTTGAGAATTGCAGTGGCCCCAGAGGCCTCCAGTGCTAAGAGTGGAGCAGGTGGGAGCCAGACCACAGGAAGCTTTAGCCACAGCCTATCTCACTGGCCCTGGATAATAACATGCTTTTGGAGAGGCTCTGCTCCCCACTGGTGCCTTGCCCTGTCCGGCATGAAATTAGGCTCTATATTATCTGTCTGACTAGAATGTCACATACAAAATAACATGAAAAGAGAACAAAATCAGATCAATGAAATTTAAAATAATAACAGTAATATCAAGACAGCGACATTGCCAAGAGGCCAATAAAAAAGATCAGTATACCATTTAACAGGCTCTGAGGAACCAAAGTAAGTGACAAAAAATCATTCCCTTGTGATGCCATTTTCCTTCTCAAGGTGTATAGGTTAGCTTCCCAGTGCTGTCTCAGAGCTCAACATGTGTAATGGAAGAAGGAAAAGCCAGGGCTTCCAGAAGGGCAGTTCTGCTGAAGGGAGTGAGAATCTTGACACTTTGGAAGATCTGGCTCTGAGCTACCCCCGGCATAGTGGGCAGCAAAAGTAAAATGTCAGCCTGTAATCTCTGAGAGAAAGCCTAAACTCTCATTGTTGTACTCAGAATGCAGGATAGGAAGAGAACTTCGACAAGTGAGCTTAATACAAGCAGAGCTTCACTAACTTCTCAAGAACTTGTTCATGATACCTCATCTTAGCAGAAAGATGCAAAGACTTACAGATCCAAAGGCTGTGCTCTGCTCTTCCCGGCTGAGAAGGTTGTGGTGAACGAGCTTGTTTCTTCTTTATACTGGCTTTCTCATGCTTCACCACTTTTCCTTTTTTTTCTTTTTTTTAACATTACATCCACTACTGATCAAACAGAATATAAATCTTTTTTCCATGGACCTGAATACTTGGGTTCCAATGACACTTCTGTGATAAGTGATTGGTCATTCATAACCGCATCTATTTAGGATCTGTGGAAGTGTGGCGGTGATGCAGCCACCAAGGCTGATCCCCACGGCAGCCAGAGGGGGAGAGTGAAAGTGACGCTGGGGAAATCCCCCGATCTCCCCTAGTTTTCCTGCCCTTGGTTGCTGTCAGTCAAGTTATGGGTTACACCCCTTTCCCCTCAAGTTTAGTTACATATTCATAAAGTCAGTTTAATATTCATATGTTACTAGAAAGTTCTGTCTTTCTGTCGTTCTCATTGGTTGACGTTAATGTACTGATTCCCAGTTCAAAATTATTGGTCCCCCGTCCTACGTGTATGTTCCCCATTGGTTTATTCCCTGGACCCGCCCCCCACCTAAACCACACCTGCTTCCCTTATAATCCCGTGTAACGGCTGCTTCGGCGCTCTCCCGGTAGCCGGAGCCCACCTCCCCAAGCTCCGCATTCAGGTACATTGTATTCCCTGCGCGGCAGGTTACAATAAACTGAGTGTTTGCTACCAGAGAGGGTCCCTCCGCCTCTTCGCTTCTGCCGGTTTGCTACAGTTCCATCGACGGCTGCTGCTCCCTAGCAGGGGAGACAGTGCTGCTGCGCTCTAAAGCCCGCCGGAGTGCCAGACCTGAGCGGTCTGACGCGGGCGGCGCCGGAGCGTCCGAGCGCTGTTTGCTGTCGCCTCTGCAGTCCAGTAGAAGAGCTGTCCGTAGCCACCGCAGCGCCGCGACATGGAAGGTGGTGCTGAGACCCTGAACCCCACAAGTGGTTATGATAATTCTTCTGCTTGTTAATATTTATAAGCAGAGGAAGAGACCAGCAGAGCTCCTGTTTGCATGGCTGGCAGCTGATGTCCCTGAAAAGTCATCATTAATATTGGTAGCGAGCAATGACCGACCTTTCAGTTCATGAGGCACATTCACATGTTTCAGTCACCATCTATTTTAGCCATCTCCTGGTCTTGTTTTCCTGCAAACACAATGTGTCTCATCTGGATTCAGCTGTTCCTCTGGGACCCTTGGATGAACCCTGGATGAAGTCCAGACTGCAAGCTTGGAAGGATGTTTAGGACAAAGAACCAAGGCTTTTACAAAATTTTCTTGGAGCATATGAGCTACACCAGTAATGACTTGTCTCACTGTTCAGGTGATTTCCATTCCCTCATCTGTATTTCTCACTAATGCGCTCTAATTTACAGATAAAAAGAGGAATCATGAAGAAAACACTAACCTTCTTTCTGCAGGTCTTGACAAAGACCCATTTTACCCTTTATTTTAACCTAAGCACTGTGAACGTCACCTGCCTAGTTACCATTGAAAGTACATCTCTTCATGTACGTTACTCTGGAAGCCTTCCACAGAATTTTTAGCTACCTCTTGGGAAAACGTCAGTTCATAGCAATTTACTATATATAAATTGCCCTGTTGAACTTCTGAAATGAGTGTATAATGTCTTAGTGAGAAATGTGTAGATTTCGCCCTAATTGAAACTGGAAATTTAGACAATTACATTCAATTTAACCTTCTATAGTAATGGTGCCATAATTCCTGACAGGGACAACAAAATATCCAAGCACTACAGCTCCAATATTCAAATAATCTGTAATAACTGATGCAGATAATCTTATTTTTACTGATTTACCCATCTTTCCTTATATCCCCATCAATCACTACATTATTGTGTCTTTATTCATCTTCAGATTAGCTGTAAAAGTAGTTTAAAATGCAGTGACAGCTTTGGGTCACTTTTCTATTCATTGTAGGGTAGGTGTGATACAGAAGTATCAGTGTTGCAATAATGTAAGAGCCTAGGAAAAGCAAGATTTACCAGCAGAGGTAATAATTCTTTAGGTAAATCAACTGGTGTATCTGTGAAAGTTAGCTGAGACCTCAGACACACAAAACCTTTTTCAGAGACTGTCACAGGAGAGTTTGCATGTCCGAAAACTTCTCTTCTTCTATTATGGAATTTAAAATACCCTAATAATATCTTAGATACAACCCTTAGAAATCAACAATGATGTACCCTGACCTCAAATCAAAATCAAGACTTTATTCATTATTAGCAAAACTGCTATGAAATTAGAACCAGACTCAAGACAAATGCATTATTTCCACACAGGCTCATATTTGTTGAGGTAAAATTGAAACCTACATCCAGCTGTAGCAGGGCTGTTCTGCCAAGTGGGAACAAAATGCTTTAAATGTATGTCAAGGGCTTTTGATTTAAAACAATCTATTTGCAGGATTTTTCACACTTTATATAAAAACATTGTCACAATAAGAAATTATAATATTTTTCTTGGTTTTTTGCCCACCCCATAAAATATTCACTTGCTTCAAATAATTTATAGGACTGTTTCGTTAGGAAAAAAAAAAAAAGACAAGTGGGAGTTTGCCTGGGGAAGGATTGAATGGAAAACTGAGAGGAAATTGGCTGCAAATAAATATTAAATAACTATTTTTCTTTCCAGTGTCTGCTGCAACTAAAAGAAATTTTTCCTTAATATAAGGAATCAAGAAAACATTGACCAAAACAAGTACTGATCCAAGAGGGAAGAATATAATGTATGAGGTTACATTCATCCAATTATATGAAGAGTCTTCCAATGTGATACAGAAAGAATTTGGTAATTGGAAAAATTACCTTATATTCAACTCTTATCCTACAATTTTCTTGCTTCTCCCTAACTCTTTATGTGTGCTTCCAAAGTCCCTCCAGGTCTGCCTTATCATTATATTCTTGCTCCACTGAGCTCAAGTATTTGTTAGAGTACTTTTAAACACATTGACAGGCATGTACTGTATGTACATGCCTATCAATGTGTTTAGGCTGAAGATCTAGGCTGTATGTACAGTACAGTTGGGATGCTGTTCCAGTTAAAGTTATAAGGTAGCCATGGATACAGCTTTTTCCTTAACTCAAAAGTTTTGACTGAAGCTGTGCAGTATGTTTCAGTTTCTTTAGCAATGTATATTTAGCTCTACCCTCACAATTCTCCTTACAAATTATACTAATATTATTAATATTAATATTATTATCTTACCCACAAAGGTTATTTTGCAGGTGATAAGGACTGCGAAAACTGTATTCTCTGTTAAAAAAATTATGTAGAGAGAGACTTGTTCTAAACTTCTACTTTAATTCTGCAGGCTATGTGAAAGATTTTAGACTGACATAAATGTATGCAATTCTTTTGAAATCTTTATTTTAAAGCAGGGTGGTATTCATGCCAGGCTTTTGGCTGTGTCCAAGCTGCATGGTCTCCAAGATTAGATAATTGCATATTTGCTTATTGTACAAGCACTGCTGCAAAGTCCTCCAAGAACTGCAGGCACTTTTGGAAAGGCCTTTCGCACCTGGGCCTAAAAGGCTGAAATTATACTGTGCTACTGTGTGACATGCTAAACCAGAGATTCATAATGATGTGGCAAAATGGCAAGGAAGTGTTCTGCTTTGAGAAATGTTCAGTAATGACCTAGGCATCCCTGCAGCATGCTTGCTTTCACCTCTTGAATGGTGGCCCAGTGGCCAAAGCTGCTTCGTTTAGTCCCACTGTTTGAGCTCTCAGAATAGCAGGAATGCTGTGTGATAGATTTTATTCCTCTGTTTTGTTACACAGCTTTCTGTTTCTTTCCTGCTTCTTTATTCTACGGATTGGAAATATTTGACTTTAACATGGTACCATTTACTGGCACTTAATAAGTTTTCTAAAATATTGGTACTGTTATCTTGTTACCCATTACTGAAAGCAGAGCAGGTAAAATCCTGAGTGTTCCTTCAGAATGTAAAGTTTGCACTTCAGTATTTCAAATTTGATTGCGAAAACTAAAAAAATTAAAGCCTTCACCATCAAGTGTGAACACTGTGACATGAAAACTACATCCTGGGCTGTGTCAAAAGCAGAGTGGCAAGTAGATCAAGGGAGGTGATTCTGCCCTTCTACTCACTCTGGTGAGACCCCATCTGGAACACTGCAACCAGCTCTGGGGATCGCAGCCTAAGAAGGATATGAACCTGTTAGAATGAGTCCAGAGGAGGCTGTGAAGATGATCAGAGGGCTGGAACTGTCTCCTATGAAGACAAACTGAGAGAGCTGGGGGTGTTCAGCCTGGAAGAGAGAAGGCTCCAGGGAGAACTTTTTGTGGCCTTTCAGTACCTAACAGCGTCTTAGAAGAAAGATGGGGACAACGATTTTTACCAGGGTCTGTAGTCACAGGACAAAGATCAATGGTTTTAAACTGAAAGAAGGTAGATTTTTATTGTATATTAGGAAGAATTTTTACTGTGAGGCAGATGAAACCCTGGAATATGTTGCCCAGAAGTTTTGGATGCCCCATCCCCCAAAGTGTTCACGACCGGGTTGGATGGGGCCCTGATCAACTTGGTCTGGTGGAAGGTGTTCCTGCCCATGGCAGAAGGGGTTTGAACTAGATGATACTTAAAGGTCCCTTCAAGCCCAAACCATGCTATGATAATTTAATGGGTGCTGAGAGCCTGAAGTAATTCTTATGTGAGCAATCATTGTTTTGTAACAGTGAGATTATTTCAAGAGTGTATCCTTTGAATAATGATAGAAGGCAATGAACTCATTTTCCAGTCACATTGTGATCCTCTCTCTGTACTGCATTATGGCTAAAGTAAAAGTGTAATTGCACATGTTGTTGCTTCTTTCACTGCAAAAGCATAAAAGTCGATTTTCTTTTAATTTCAATTCCACAAAAGCTTAAATTGATCTGTGTAGGGGCAGATGTGCTGGTTTTACTCACCATCTCCTCCATCTCTAAACCCCCTTCCTTTAACCACCATTTGTATCACCAGAGTCTGTGGTGCAGAGGCATAAAACCATGTCCCTCAGGCATTATTTATGGGTAAAACAGAATAATTTTGCCAAATTCAGAGAAATACAAGGTACAGAGTCCTGTAGATGCTGAACTCCAGAATTACTTGGTATGCGATTCTTCACATACTCCTGTTAACATTTTGGACTAAAATACTTCATAGAAGACATTTGAAAAATATTAAAACTAAGTTTTTTGAAACTAATTGCACAATCCAGTTTGTGTAAGTATTTCAAACTTTGCCTGCCAACAAATCCCCTGTAATACTTTGCTAGTCTCTTCCTGAAATTTTCTTTGTTTTTACTTGCAATGTCATAAAACCCCTTGTTCAACAAGCCAAAAGGGGGATTAACAATGGCCTCCTAAGGACTAAAGAAGTAGGGGTTTTTTGGCTACTGGCGTTTTTCTGGCTACTAATACGTGGTAGGCATCAGTCCCGATTTACAGTCATTAGAGGATGCTGAACTACTGCACCCACCCACACCTGTGTGTGATACAAAGGGGATTTTTGCCACTGCTCAGCCAGATACCTCAGCACTCCCCTCCTAAGTAATGCCCTGGCAGGTGGAAGGAATCAGCTCCTCCAACTCCTTTGATGTTTTACTGTCTTTCATATCATAAAATGTTCAGCCTTTCTTGAAAATCTTCTGGATAATTTGGCTCATATATTTTTAAAGTCCTAGATAACTAATTCTTATTCAAATCATATTTCTTGTCCTTTTTTGGTTCTTTCAAAGCATACTTGTCTCTGGCATATTACCCAGTCTAAGAACCACCATCTGCAGTTTTCTCTTTGGTGTGTATGGTCACATTGGCATGGTTTGGTGTGTATGATCACATATGATCAGATGTGTAATGTGGGGGCTTTCAAAACTTTGTGATTACCTTAAAATAGACACAGACAAGCTCGTAGCTCCCTTCTTCCTATTTTTGTCCAGTTTATTGGAAGGGATTTGGTTAAAGGGAAACCTAAGGTAAAATAACCCCTTTTAGCTGACTGGTTTTAAATGGAAAAATGAAGTACCAAGCACTGCAGCTCCCATGTAATCCAAATGAATCGATGAAGTAGAATTATTTGGTCATTTGCTCCGTGTAATTCTGAAATTGCCTATTTGCCATGGCTCATAGTTTCAGTTTGTTAACAGCACACGCTCGAGATGTAGTTCACACTCTCCACTAGCTAATGGAAACTGCGATCTGTTACAGTAACAACTGAGCAGTCATCACACAACTTAGCATTTGGGTCTCCAAGACTCCCAAAAGGAATGAGATAAGCAGCAAATCTACTGCTGGCTAATGGCTAGAGAATGTGCTGGGGAGATGGGAGGCACTGGCTCTACTCCCATCTGAGGCATGGGGATTAAACTCACAGCATTTCCTCTGCCTGATGGGACTATAACTACAGTGCAGGTCTGCACAAGACCTGGGATTGTAGAAGTGTGATATACGGCTCTTTCCTGGCCCAAAGCAGTAGCCTAAATTAGGAGTCCAGGGGTAAAATATCACACTGAGAGTGAGGGAATAACTTTAATACTTTCCTCAAAACTATCTGCATATTTGGCTGCACAAACAGACCTGCAATCTCCTCCTTGGATCCAAAGAGCTTAAACACTCAGCAGCAGGATCTGCTGGCTTACCTGTCCCTTGCTCAGATGTGTCTGCCCGGTGTTTCCCACTCCGGTGTTAATGCAGGCAGAGCAGGTGCCTTCTGTGGTGAGTGGCAGGGGAATCCCCAGGAGGGGCTGCAAGCCATAGCTAGGTAGGAAAACATAGAGACCTCAGGGTTTGGGGTGTGTACTCAGCTAGTCACCCTGAGAAAGCTGTGTGGGGTGGAAAGGAAGCTCTCTAAGAAACTTGCAGCCTAATTAGGGAGGTTGCAAGTGAAGTTTCAAAGTTTCTGAGTAAACACACTGATACAGAGATTTTGGCATCACACCTCTGTACTTAGCCACAGCTCCTCAAAGTCCTATTTTGAAAACCACTTTTAAAACCATTTCCTCAACCAAAGGTATGTTAGCAGTATTGTAAATGATGGCATTGCAGATTTATCAGAGCAGAATAATTAAAGAAGTTTTTTCCAGTTCTTCCTCCAGAAAGGCAGGCAGGACTTTCCTTCTCTTTCTTTCTTTCTTTCTTTCTTTCTTTCTTTCTTTCTTTCTTTCTTTCTTTCTTTCTTTCTTTCTTTCTTTCTTTCTTTCTTTCTTTCTTTCTTTCTTTCTTTCTTTCTTTCTTTCTTTCTTTCGGCACTTGGCATTAAGAATTGTTGCTCTACTGCCTTCTTTTAAATCTTCCCTCTTACCCCCATGTTTCTGACTAAATTTGCCTTCCCTTGTTGGCCTTGTGCAAATAGCTGTGCAGGGAGGGTTGTCCTGACCTCTGGGTAACCCAATGGTAATTGTAATTGAAGTTCAGCACAGTACTACACCTTTAGACATCTGTACAGAGACAAAAGAGATGTCATGGCTGAGTAGGATGCTGTATTCACCCTCAAATAATTTCAGGACTAATCTCAAGGTGTCAGGGGTATTACTATTATAGCTGAAGCAGGAGGAATACCTTAGCACATAATGAGCTAAATACTACATTTCAAAGAGAGAAAGAACAATATTCTAGTTTAAATAACAGTCAGGGATGTGATATGTAACTATTATAAGCAACCTGGGCTGAAGAATTAATACAATCATGGAAAAGTGCTGGGCTTTAGCAATGTACTTATGATTAATCCCTAAATATGGATATCCTAAAATTGAAATGCATGAAGCATGTTACACTAACTTAATATCAAGCAACGACGTAGTTGGACTTACAGAAAAAGGCTAAATAACATAGGAACAGGAATCAACATAGCACCTTATACCTGCTTGGGAACTTCAGCAAATGAGACAAATTTTTGGCTCATTTTAAACTGTATTAAAATGCCATAATAATCTTTTTTATATAAGCTCTGGTGATCCCAAGAACTATCAATATATTATCTATAATTCCTATTGTTTATTGGGATAAGCATCATCTCAGGAAAACCTCATGCATACCTTAAAACGTCTGCAATACCTATGCTTAAAACAGCTTGAAATATTATTGTTTCTCCATCTATAACGGTAAAAAAAAAATTAAAAGCCACATTTAAATCTATTTTAGACTTGTGTAGCTGAAAACTAATATCCTGATGTCTTCATAGTGTGGTCCTGTAGTGTGGCTATGGACTGAGCACAAGTCAGGTGTTACTGAGCAGCCAGAAGCATGCAGCACTGCCTCCTGTGGGTACTGCCATGGCAGCCCATGTGTGGTTGAGTCATGGTGTGAGTGTGTGCCAGGGAGCAGACTCATTTCTGGTTCCACCCTGTGTTCCTGATAACACAGCTCTCGTGCTCTGGGCTGGCCAGCCTTCCTTCGGCTGCAAGCAGGCTGGCCATGGGCTGTAGAATCTGTGTAAAAAAGTGATAGTTCTAACACAAAAGACCCAAAGCAGGAGGCACTTGAGCATACCGCTTTGCACATCCCAGATTGCCTGGCATGTCATAGCTGAACCTGGGTCCCTAGAGATGGGGGCAGAGCCATGGAGGTGTTGGTTAGTTACTCTGGAGGCTGAGAGGGTCCATCTCCTGGGGTTCCCCTTGTGTGAATCTTTCTGCCTCCCTGTTGTTTCTGCCCTGCCAATTGACCAGCATTTTCTAATTGCATGTATCTTTTAATTTCAATGAGATCGTCATCCTTGATCCAGAACTGACGCCAGCCTAAGTGTGCTGTAGTGCTATGGGTCAGTCTTATGGTTAAAGTAGGAAAAAAACCTCTTCTAACTCAGGGACTTTATAGTTTGATTGTTAAAATATTATTGCTCAACAATTCTTGGAATTTTTGCCACTGGAAAAGACCTGTGCAAAAGAGAAAGATAAAAAAGGTGCTGGATTTTATCTGGGATGTCAGCCATTCCTGTGGCTACAGCTGACTGAAAGAAAAATGAGTAGAAATAAATAGACTATCTAAGATTCATCATGGAAAATAGTCCTTACTCATTTACTCGTATGTAGTATCATATGGTGCAGTCAGTTTAGTTAACTCAGGGGGAAATAATGTGTTAAATATTTTACAGATTTTTTTTTATAATTAGCAGAGACAGGAGCAAGAAACATTTTAAATAGCTCTTTCAGTATATAGTAACAAATGTTCTCAAAATCTCATGAGGATAAGATTTACCTGCATCTACATCTGTAACCCAAGATGGTGCTGCAGGCCCTCTTGGCACAAAGTGCAGGAAAAGCAGACATACAGCAGGTAAATTCACCTGATATTGATTTTGCTTATGCTTTCTAGGTCACAATATTGTGTTAATCTCTGTGCCATTAGTAGAAACTGTTGTGTATTTTAAACCTGTTGAGAGTTTGTAAGGCAAAGTGCTTCCTTTGCCTACTTGACACTAAATCCCGACAGATGCAGCAGAAGTACTGAGGCTAACAAGAACAGAGGCACCCGCCAGACTGGCTTTACACCACACTGGAGGACACTTTGCAGTGCAGTGTGTAACTGGATGAATACCATACTCGTGCTTGTACATCTGCTCACTGTACAGCTGTCCAAGAGCCATTGTTTATCTGATATTCATTAATCTTTATTGTCAGTTTGAACCAATACGGACTGCAGGGAAGAGCCTGGAAAAGATGCAGACTGTTCCAGGCATTTTTCTCTGTTTTAGAAGCTGTCCAGTTTTTGCTTCAATTGAGTTGTCTACCACTGATAATCAAATGCAAGTTTGTGGCCCACAGCATAATTGCATATTATTTCTATATCATTTGCATATTGCATTACCTCTGTCACAACAGAATGGCTCTGGCAAGATTCAGATAGTAATAAGACTACTTCTTATTAGAGACAAATCTTCTGAACCCTCTTTACCATCGCTCTATGTTTTATGTAATCTCAGTGACACATGACTGCAATGATCCTACTGGATCACATGTGCTGTATTGAAGTGCCACACCTTTACTACATTTTGACATTACATATTTCTGCTATAGATGAGGACAATATTTCATTTCCCCTGTGAAAATGGGTGACCTTCCAGACCATTTAAAGACTAGAAAAGCTGTTATAATATTGTTGCTGAGACAAATGTTACACAAGTCATTGTGTTATTCACTGCATATCAAGCAGACTAAGCATCCAAGTCCCTGTGATTTTGTCCCATTCAAAGTATGGGTGTCAAATATGTAGGGTGCTAAGAGCATTATTTGGCTGGGTACAAAACACCTAACTTCTAGCTGTCTGAAAAATGAAGGTGTGCTAACACTCACTGTGTTACTTCGTCTGAAGGTGATCACAGCCACACATTCTGTGTCGCACAGCATATACACCGCGAGTGGTGTGTGAGACATCAGAAGGCACAATGTGTTTTGACAAAAGCTGCATTTCTTACTTTAATGCACAACTTATATTTTTATAAAACTTAAAATGATGTGTTAGTGCAAAGAGCGCAAAGTTAGTGCTTGCTTGAACTCCCACAACTGTGAAGCAATAAGATTATACCTGGTGGCCCCTGGATATTTTTCCCAGATAGGCCAGATGAGTGTTGATGTAGGAAAAAAACAGAAAACCAAAAGTTGTTGATCCAGTTCCCTTCAAACCTGTGGAGTCGTGCCCATGCTCTGCCTCTCCAGTACTTTGTGCTGAGGCAGTCATGCTCAATGGCCTGAGGCTTACACTGCTGTGTGTCTACCCACAGCCGAGCCATCCAGCTCCATTATGGAGCGTGTAATCCCACACTGTTGTTCCCAGTTTCTCTTTTCCTGCCACACGTGCTGGTTCACTTAGCTAGAGATTACTCAAACTCTGGCTTTCTCTAGCTCCATAAATATGTCTTTTGAGCTGCTATTACACTTATCTGCAAACTGGATCTTTCTGGTGTTTGTAGGTCAGGTTTAAAATATGCAGGTTGTTCATAGGTCTGCAGCTGTGTATTAGGTTAGAAGAAGCTGAAAAAGGATGACCAAGGTAGCCTCAGCTGGCAAAGACACAGGGCTGAACCCAGATCTGCTGCTGGTGACACAGTAACATGGAGCTGTACCCCACATCATCTGTACTCACCACGAGAGACTCACAGAGGAGACTTAATTTAAAGCTTGCCAACCTCCAGTTAGATCAAACTTGAGCACATGTAGGGCTGGGCATGCACAAACAACCACGCACACAGAGACCACTCTGGGTCTAAAAATACACTAGTACACAAAGACAAAGAATTTATTGTAGCAGATAAAGTCCAATACTGCTTTTGTTTTTGTTGTTTAATTCCTAGAAGGGTCATCTACACCGTGTCTCTCCAGGAAGACTCCACAATGAAAAAAACAACCCAGAGTTGCTGCTTACTCATCATCCTTCTAATTGTAAGTAGAAGAAAACTTTACTCATGACACCTGCTGTATTTAAACTTGTGATGATGTTGAGAAAAAATTAATACCAAGTTATACTTGTTATACTGCACAGGTGAAGAAAAGAATTTCCTTAATAAATTTCAAAAGAAGATTAATAAATTATCTATTAAAAGTTTGAACTTGAAAACATTATTTCGTGGTGAGACAGAACTCCAAGTCTGAAGAAAGTTATGCATATGACTTTTCATTTCTATGTTTTACAGGCTACACTATATCAGTGACGTGGAATGGTGTTTTAAAACTGCCCTTAATGTTATTCTATGAGACAAACTGACTTAAGCAGTGATAGATTTTCACTGTTTATAGTTGATCTGCTATTAGGAAAGCAACTGAAATGAAAAATAATAGTGTAACGTCTATTTATTTAGCTCAAATACTCTTTTCAACTGTTTCATATCAACATTACGTTTATTTTAATGTATGCAACATGGCTGAGTAATTGTGGTTTAAATATGTAGTAAATTCATTTCTGCCTGACCTCTCACATAAACTGAATCCTTTTGCTGATCTCTACTTGTGAAACCTCAAATTATTAGTGATTACCATAAAATCGTAGACATTACAGGTAGTCAGAATTGAGAATACTGCCAAGAGCCTCAGTTACAGAATGATCAGTCTATGTCTGAATGATGCTACTGGTACAAGAACCTCACTACCCTGGTGTGGTACGAGCAACTTGC
Organism: Pomatostomus ruficeps; assembly: GCA_013400735.1. NCBI lineage: Eukaryota > Metazoa > Chordata > Aves > Passeriformes > Timaliidae > Pomatostomus > Pomatostomus ruficeps. The sequence continues at coordinate 117,478 of VYZT01005395.1, read as the reverse complement.
ATGATGGTTGCCACCTTATTCCCCATCTAACTCTATCTCTGTGTTCCTGAAGAAAGCTTTCTTCTTCTTCTTCTTCTTCTTCTTCTTCTTCTTCTTCTTCTTCTTCTTCTTCTTCTTCTTCTTCTTCTTCTTCTTCTTCTGCTTCTGCTTCTGCTTCTTCTTCTTCTGCTTCTGCTTCTGCTTCTTCTTCTGCTTCTTCTTCTTCTGCTTCTTCTTCTGCTTCTGCTTCTTCTGTTTTGTTGGTTAACTCCTCCTGCCCCTCTGCTTCTCATCTTTTCTTTTAACATCTGAATGTGAAATATCTCTGTGCATCTCCTCATCAACGCCCATGTTGTAGAAACAGAAGAAACTCCCATGTGGTAGAAAATATGTTGAAGACCATAAGCAACTGCTCTCTCTGGTTCACTCTTTGGGTTGTGTCTCTCCTCTCAGCCTAGCATAACTTTTCCACAGTGCTGTTTGTCACTTAAATTTATATAGATGTAAAGAAGGAAAGGAAAGTAGAGAACAGTAAGAGAATGATGGATAGAAGGTGGTTAAAAAGAAAACAATTAAATGAGATCATGAAGAACCCAAGAGAACAGCAAGAACACATCAGTAAAATACTGAATCCATCAAAGAAGAGCTGAAGAGCAGGAGGAAGAATTGAAGAGAGTTACTACATTTTGCTAACTTGGTCCCAAAATAATTTGTCCAGAATTAGTTAATTATTTGAGGAATCATCTCTGTGCTTGAGAGAAGTCTTCTACCCTGAGGTATACTGGAAAATTCTGGCAATTATGACCATTAGTGATGGATGTTCTACCTGTCCTGCAAAGGTGCTTGTGACAATGCACCGGCTATGAAATCACCCATAGTCAGAGATGTCTACAACAAAGAGCCTGAGAGATACCAACTTCCTTCTGGTTTGAATCCCATCTGATCTGCATAGCTTGATAGGAACCTTGACAAAGAACAGCAATTCTTCCTATAAAAAGCCAATGCCAAATGAAGAAACAGATCTGGCTTATTTTGCTTCCAGTCAAGTGACAGGACTGTAACTATTCTGGTAACTAAAATTGTCAACAATACTTCTGAGCACTTGAGGTGCTTTGACCTACAGCATGGGTTTGTAGGTCAGCCCTGAAGGACTGATCCTTGCCCTGTTGTCCCCAGATCTTTTAAATCTCTCACCCATTAGAGCATGTGTGCAATGATAGTTCTGTTCTCATTCCTGCAGCACTCCAGGGCTAGGATTTCTTTATAAAACTCTTCAGTGAGATCTGCATCTGCATTCATTTTAAATATCTTTGCACCAAAGGGCGCTTCAACTTCTGACCTCGATGGATAACTTAAACACAAATTTTCTTATATTTTCGCTCTGCCAATCTCTATGTGCCTTCTTTCCCCATTGCAGTGGGCATACTGTGCTCTACTTTGACATCTCCTAGTCTAATTTCCCTTTTGGTAGGGAAAAAGCTACAGTCACAGAAGTAGACCATGAACAAGCTTTGTTTCCTTCATGAAACTTATCCAGAATACTGCTGTTAGATCAAGGATGAAAAATATTTTTCCTCAATCATTTTTCCAGAAATTTCACCATCTGTAGATGGTAGAAGCCATTCATTTTTTGCGTCTTATTTATGGTTTGTAATGAGCAAAGGGTGTCTCTTGTTCAAAAAGACTGTTCCCACTCTGTTGGTTCTTCAAGTCACTCCTTTGTTCCAAGAACTGTGAGACATGTCAGCCACTGTCTGAGGCTGAGGAAAATACAGTAATTAAAGTGATTTGTGACACAGGCAGGAGTGACCTCACATCCCTCTCCTGTACCCACCCCACAAGGCATCCTCTAGATGTCCCTTGTTTGATGGTTTTCTGTTATTCTCTCATTTGTGACCTGCACTCCCAGTTGGTCACTGCAAGCTGTTGCAAAGCAACACGACCTTTTGAGGTTCTTGTTTTCTCCTCTGGGCTCCAGGCTCTCTGTTTGTGCCATTTGTCCCACTGTAGGTGCTAGTGGTTCCCCTGCGGTGATGACCCCTATTGAGTAGGGGAGATTTTACCTGAAATCTCTTTTCTTAGAGTAGCTGTGATTCCCTAGCACAATCTCACACCCTGCCCTACACACAGTGTTAGTGCTTTGCAGAAGACTTCCTCAGATTCATCTCGTATCTCTCTTCAATGTTTTGTCACAGACCCTACTTACTTGGTGTGCACAGACATTCCTTCCCCACCATCTCCTTTAATCTTGTCACCAAGGGGTTTTGGTACCTTCTGACAGAAACCAACTATTCTATGTATGTCATCTTTTGTATAGAATAAATAGCACTTCTGTGTACAGATCCATAATAACTCGTCTTTGCCAAACAAAACCTGAAGCATCAGTTGCTCCAAAACCTAATTTAGAAATAAAAGCAACTCCTTATTGTCTTCCTCTTTGTTGGATTCCATTGCTTTTGGATGCACGATAATGCATCACCAGCTAGTCCTCTACAATACAAAGGAAATTTCATTAGAAAAATTAACTGTTCATTATGTCTTAGTTCACTTTATACCTGATGCTCTCTAGTTTTTGGCAATTATTGTGAGCCACAGAATGTGACTGAGATTTGTTTCCTCAATACGTGAACCCCAGTGTGCTGGAGCAATTAGTTCATCTCCTCACGGCACATATCCCTTCATAAGAAAGATGGAGCATCAGCACAGTGCCCAGCAGCATCAAACTGCTGAGAATGAGGAAGAATAAGAAGATTTGGGTCTCTTTCTGATCAATTTTTCAGGACATTGAGAGAAGAGATTTGTATTCTCTGCTTTATTTTGTTAAGTAAGAACTGTGCCTACAAATGGCCCTGTAAATGAGGACTGATGAAGCAGTTTTTCCCACATACTCCAATTTTGTGTCCTGAGGCAACCACAATGTGCATAGTAAGGACTAAATGGATGCTGCAGCTGAAGACCACACTATTTTCAATTAGGCCCACTAGACCAATATTGTATTTGAAAATAAATTCATTTTGAGCAAAACCCAAATTATGCATGTTCACTAGGACCGTCAAATTGTTCACTAAATCTGTCAAACTGTTACAAAGCCTCAGTCACAAAGCTACGCAGAGTCTGGTACTTCTTTCCAGCTCCTGAAAGACTCATTAATAATTCCTGTTCACAAAACATCGAAAATTAATTATATGAAAGCCTAAATGGAATTTTCGGTAACTGCAAAAACCAGTGTTTTTTGGAACACAGTTGTGGTAGGGTAGGTTCAAGCCTCCAGAACCCATCAGAAAAGCACTTGCCACCGTGATGGGGGAGTGGCTCATGGTGCACCTGTTTGATCCTCACAGCTGAGGGGCAACACGCAACGGTGGGGTGGGGTGGCCACAAACTCTGCTGGGCTCCTGCTCCTGCCTTGCTCTGTGCCTCTCACTGTGCATCTCTGAAATCCATGCCTGTGCAGGTACCGTGAGAACAAGCCTTTTCCTGTTTAGACAGCATCTCTTCCAGCATCTGGTCCAGAGCAGACCTCCCATGGGCTGGAAGAGCTGCTGAAGATCTGTCACAGCCTCCTTTGTCATGCTTCTTCTGAGCCTTCTTGCTGTTTGGCACCTCTGGGAGTCCGGGGTCTTCCCCAGCCTTAGATGGTGAGATCCCCCTGGGTCTCATCACCTGAAACCATGCCTTTGAAAGCTGTTGCTCTGCATGCATGCACATTTCCCTGTGTAACTATTTATGGGTTGCTTCACACTGTAAGTATGTGTACTCACAAGTTCTGAAGTTGTTCTCACACGAGGGAAGCTCTGGAAAGCAAACTGCTGTTATTTTAAGGTGGTAAGAATTAATGTGAGAATTTGAGACTCAAGCTGCTCATGGTTTCCTGAGGAACAAGAACTCTGCATTCTGTTCTATTCACTCAGTTTCAGGGGTGATCAGGACATTTTGACTACATCTTTGCTTTTTTTTAAAAACAAGGCTGTTGCTATGCAGCCGATTGCAGTAAAGAGGCCTCTCATAAGATGTTATTCAGGGCTGCAAGCAAACGTCCATGAAGTATTCTGGATTAGCCCAGAGTTTTCCTCAGGATAACATGCAAGTAAAGCTTCTTCATTTAAGCAAATCCATAGAAATGGAAAAGAACTGTAAGAGTTGTGAGTTGCTTTTCCTAACAACCTTGTCTTCATCTACTGTGCCTGATAATCTCATGCTTGTTTAAACACCTGCCAAAAGCTGCCATGTTAGTCATATGGGATCTCACTCAGATAATTACCATCCTGCTCCAACAGCGGTAGAGTATGGGAAAATTCTAACATTCAGTGATTAAGTAAAACATGTCATGTTGTAGTATTTCCCCAAAGAAATTGCCTGCTGCTTCCTAGCACACTTGTGATGGATAGAAATGATTATGTTTACTGAATACTGTATGCTAATGACCTTCCTAAGGTATCACAGTGGTTATCTGTCCCAACATTAGCAGTTGTGAAAAGTAGTTCAAACATAATAAAAGTATGAGAGGAGCTCTGCAACTCGTCTAAATCACACTGAGCTCTTGCTCTAAAATGTTATGTATTGAAGAACAGGAGTTTAGTGATCCACAAAGTGATGACTGCACACAGCAGTTTTAAAAGAATTTTACCAAGTGAATGTTTGAGCTGTTGAAATCAATAATGAACAATTAGACCATCCAGAATTTCTACTAGTCTGAGCTCACCAATAATTGTTGCTAAATTACTATATTTAGTGGAAGGAGGAAAAAGCAAAAGCAAAGAAAGCTGCACAATCAAAGACAGCTACAAATGCTTTATTTTCCTAAATGTCATGTATAGTTACTGTTAGTGTCTTGCAAGCTCCTTGATGGCAGAAGAAAAATATTTGGGGATGCTTTTTCATCATGTCCAGTATTTTGGGGGAAAAAAGTGAAAGTATTTTATGCTTACTTTATCTGGATTCTCTCTTGCAGAAATGGGCACAGTCTTGCACAGGTTAACAGCAGTTTCTCTTACAGAAAGCAGGGCACTGTTTGTTTAATAACAAAGCCAAATTACTTTCTCTAGAATCCTTTATTCATTCTAGGTATAAAGTGAACTTCAGCATTTCCAGCAGCCTGTTATTTTTCTTTCTAATAATTCAATTTCTCATATCAGTCATTTGTCACGTGGTGGCTTGGTGGTCGTATGTATGACGTCATTTACTTGGACTTTTAGGAGTGACATCATATGTACGGCTGCTAAACTGCTGCATGGGACATCACTTAAACTGTTTTCTGAAGAATTCAGTGCATTTTCAGGCAATGATCACATTGATTATTGTGCATTATTTATTTCTCCTTAATAAAGATTGTGTATAAATGAATGAGGCATTCCTTTATTGTATCATTTATATTTCCATCTGGAGTATCTGATGAATGGATGGGAAGACTTTTTAATGTGCAGTAATGGACTCCGAACATTAAAAATTTGTTCCATATTTTGTAGGTTCAATATTTGTAGGTAGTTACCAGGCAAAGATTAATTGGCCTTGGCATTTTTGTGGTACAAATGTGTGTTTTCAGTCTTAATTCCTGAAATACATTGATATAACAATTAAAACATAGTAGCAGAGATGAATCCTAATCATTAATTCCACAAGAGCATATACCAACACTGATACGCAGAGATTCATGGAACATTCCCAGCCTCTCCTATTAACACAGTACACACTCAGCTTTCCCTCCCATGCAGGTATACCCAAGCTCCTGCTATTTCTGGTAAGAGAATAATGACCAAGAGATGTCTTCCTGCCCTATTTGCCTTTTTCTGACCCCTACAGTAAAGAGTGCAGGAAGACTAAAACAAATAATAACATCTGACATCACAGATTGCGTCAAGATTCTTGTCTGACTGAACTGCAAGTATAGAAAGACTGGATCCTCAGCCCACTGGACTGACTTTGGGAGATCAGACTTTAAGTTCTGGGTGGTGGACATGGGACTTTCTTACGCATGATAAAAACCCCAGTATTTCAAACAGGGATATGACTTCTCCACCTCCAGCAAGCCACAAAATTAATACTTCATCAATCTGCTGAAGTTGTAATCCGACTTTAAGGCAGAAGAAAATTGTGTTCAAGCTTCCAAGGCCAGCTTTTCAAATCTAGGTAAACAGAAATGAAGAATAGCAATCAAAGGAAAGAGTACATTTAAAGGGCATATCACAGATGAACAATACCAGTGACATACCTATGTATAACCCCTTAATTTGATTTCACACCCAAGCTATTCAATTACATTAAAAGTGCCTGGAAAGGTTTTTGCGCAATTAACTTTCAAAATCTGAGTCATTGTGTTTAGTAGAAAGAAAAAGAAAAAAGAAAAGAATAAAAGAAAGAGATCATTTAAGACATAATGGTAAATCTAATATTGTTATTCCAATTTTTATTCAAACTTTCTTTTGTTTTACTGGAGGCCATTAAGTGATTTCCACTGATGAGCTTTAGTGACACAATTCATCCATATTTTTAATCTGTCTGAGTGAATTCCTGGCCTAAATATGGGCAGTAGAAATTTTACTGGCAATTTCAGCTGCACCATGATTGCCTTGTACAGGGGCAGTAGAATGGGCCTCTTGGTTACATGGCTGAGCACTCCTACATTATTTTGTACACAATCCAAGATATTTAGTCTATCCACCACCACAGGTACTTTCTACCTCCAAAATATTCTCATTAATTTGTACCCAAGAAGAGTTGACTTCTTCAGGAAGTATACACTACAAATAATGAAACTTATTTATAAGAGTGAGGTGACTTTAGTGTCTGAGTTGTATTGGATGTGTTCGCAAACTGGCCCAGAATCACAGAGAAATTGTCAAGAAGAAAGGCATTGCTACAGAAGGCCTCCTAGCTGCCTGTGATGAAACTGTTATTTCTGTCTTGAATGCAAACAGCTTGGAACTGTTGTATTATTCAAAATAAACATGGGAAAAATTAGCATGCAGTACCTATTAATTGCTTCATGGAAGCACCAGAGCCTGTGACATGGACATGAAGGGCTAAGACAAAGCTGAGGGTGTCTGAAGAACCTCAACTGCACTTTCCTGTGCTGGGTTTAGGATTGCTTGGCTGGTTTTTAATTGATTCTTGGGGTCTCCAGCCGCTCTCCTTAGTCTTTTTAAAAGGGATCTGTGATGTTTGGCTTTGCTTCTCTATTTCCCGTTCTGACTTTCTAGATACTTAATTTTTCACTTGGATGGCCAGATGAAATGTTCCAAATGGCTTCATTGTCCGAGTATGTCTTGGGGGAGGGGCGGGGGGGAATATACATAGACCTAAAATTTATATAAAATTATCCCTGCCGGAAAAAATTATCTCTGCCAGAAAATATTTTCCTTCTTATCCCTCCTACTTTATTTCAAGCACCTACTTAAGTGCAACAGGATTGACTGCCTCCATGTCCTCCAGCTAGGAGGTATATACAGTTGAAAATGCCTATGTCAAAAGATATTAGACCAGATTAGATTAGATTAGATTAAATTAAATTAGGAAAACCTAATTTATTAGGTATAAGAATATAAAAAGATCAAACTGACATGTTTTGGCACAGAAGTATCAGGATAAAAAAATGGCTTTTTTTTCCAATGAAGTTAAACATACTGTGGTTTTGCTGTGTATTTTACCAAGGTGTTTTAGTGTGCAAATGGGGGGGGGAAGTAATATATTGATGCAATACAATTATCTGTGATGTGTAATAAAAAAGGGCAGCAAAATGTAAGAAATAAGCCAATATTTGAACTTTCAAACCTGTCATGTTTTCAGTTCCAACAACTACAAATGCATGCTTAAAGACCTCTGTATTAGCATTTGCTGTTAAAAAGGTCAAGTTTGTGTGTTTATGAGAGTCCTAGGTTTTGAAGCAGCCTGCAAATGGGTCTGAATGTGTTTGTGTTGGCCTTAGTACCATCTAGTATAGGGGAAAACAGAGGGTCATGCTAGGAAAGTGCCACAGCAATGTTACTTTTGCTTGGGGAAGCAGAGGAACTGATCATTTACTATCACCTTTAAGCAGAGAACAGTCCTGACACAGGATTGAGGAGGAATAGAACAAACTAAAGCTCCACACTTTCATTTCCACTCACAGACCTCAGCTGTACAAGGGAAGGAGGGATGGATGGATGGATGGATGGATGGATGGATGGATGGATGGATGGATGGATGGATGGATGGATGGATGGATGGATAGCAAAAGAACATAACTGACCTCTCTAGCTGAGATCTTTGCCTTCCAGAGGCAGTGATTCTTTCTTTTAATGTGCAGGCAGCTGAGAATGGGATAATTCAGAAGATGTCTCTAGATCAAAGAGGACTTTGCTATTTAGACTATCAAATTTAGGGAGGCTGCTTAGGTACTTAACCAGGAGCTAAGGTCAGGTATCGAGGTTTAAACTCTACCCTGTGTTTCTACAACCTTAACTGTTGCTGAAGCTCAAGGCATGTGACATAAAACATTAAATAATCAATTCAAAGCAAAGGCTGTAGCACTGAGGTATTTTGTCTACACTGTCTAGAGAGAAATCAGCACAAATGAGCAGAAATTCATGGGTGTAACCTTGGGAAGACAGAAAATTCTCTTGTAGGCACTAAATTAAATGAAAATATTTTGAAGACTTTATCAAGTAATTAATGATCCCATCTTTGCCAAGAAAATCTGGTTGATTAAATTCTTATATTTTAATGAGGAAAACTAATAAAATTCAGCATGTACTTTGTAAGTATTACAAGGCCTGTCATAATGATAAACATATGTGCAAATAAAGGCCTTTGAATGAATAAAAATTTCTGGTTCTCACTTTTTTTAAAAAATTTAATCCTCTTTTTTTATTCAGTTGTACTAACAGCTTTTCCTTTCTGTACAGAGAATTGTTCCAAGTCTTTCGTCTACTGTAAATTATACCGATCCTACATTAGAGCCTGTAGTAACTGAAAATTCAGTCATACGACAGAAGATAATAGATTCACAGTTCAAATGTTATGAGAGGATGAACAGAGCTCCTCCATACAAGAAAAAAGGTAAAAAGGGTTTTTAAAAATCTGCATTTTGCCACATGTAGTTATATAACTATAAAGAAATACCTTCTTCTCTATACTAACCCATAGTCTTCCTCAAGGTGCAGTTTCCTTTCCACAAGCAGTAATCAAATTCACACTTACTTAGCATCTTCCTAAGTGCAAAGAAAGAAAAAAAGCCTGGAAGGAGCCCAGGGAATGAACAGCTCTTCCTTCCTCTGTCATCTACATTTCTGGCTCAGTGCTTTGCTGCTTGAATCTCTCTTGTTCTTGCTACAGGAGTAGCATTTTCCTGAACCTCTCAGCAAGGTCACATTTGATTGTGAATCTTAAATATAAATGTTGTTCTGTTTGCTCTACTCACTCTTTCAATTTTTTGTCATTTGTGTATTGACTGCTGGCTGTCATGCTCTGTATCAGCACAAGCTCCATGTATTCTATATTCAGCAGCAACAATAGGAAAAAGAGGTTTATAAAACACTGGGTCTTTACTAAATATGGGGCATATGTGAAGATTAATAAAAAGGGAAATTACAAATAATAGTGGTGCTGCAATTGCATAATATTAAACAGTATTTCTGTTTGGGACTGAGTGTCCCGGTCACTTTTTCTCACAGAAGATATGAAAGAAGATATGAGGAGCTAGAGTAAAAAATATCACAGGTAGTTTGAGACTCATGCAAGTAGACAACAGATACTAAGGACACAGCTTAAAGGGAAAATATTTTTTAAAAAATTACAGCCTAATACAGGTATTGGAGATAATGTGGGATATTTTGTAATACAAGAACGAAGACATCTCTACAGCTCTTTATCTTAAAAATTTTACTGCATTCTGTAAGACTCAGAGTTAGATGCTAAAATAATCAGGTCTTGATGCACAAATGTTTGGGAATGACTATAGAGATTCCCCACTGCTTAAAATAGGTTTTAATTCAGGCGAATAATGAGGAATACCCACAAACAGTTAAACAGGGTTATGGGATAGAAAGAATGATGTTTCAGGCATAAACAAGCCTTTTAGTTGTGGACTTGTGGGGAAAATAACTTACTGTTTCTTGTTAGATTACTCTTTTAGTTGCCAGCTCTATAAACGTCTATTTTTCCTTTTTTTTGCATCCACTGTAACTACTGGATTCACCTTTCTTTTGCACTTTGCTTGTGTTATAAGTTGCAAAGGGCATGTTTTCCAGCATAAGCTGGGAACTCATATGTATCAAGACAAGAATTCCTAGTAGTGTTCTCAAGGGCAGCATTGTTGCAGGAGGACAGCAGGGCTGTCCCTGCATTCCTTCAGCTGGAAGCTGGATTTAAGTGATGCCATTGGGGGCTGTTATTTTCATAGCAACGTGCACTTTATTAATTTATAACTCAAAATGAAGAAAATGGGTGACTAAGGAATGATGCCAGCACCACTGAAGACAAAATGAGGAGCTCAGGCACATGGAAATACATGACCACCCTTCCAGAACAGCACAGTGTGTGTGTATATATACGTGTGTGTATATGTATACATAGATAGATATAGATAGATATAGATAAATATGTGCATATATATATATATATATATCCTGTTATTTACCCTGAAAGATAAGCCCATGATGTATTGCTTTTTCAGGTCAGGCAAAGGATTTAAAGTTTTAAAACTAGAAATTCCCTCCAACTCCATTTGGCACTACCGTTCCAATACAAGCTCAAGTTGCAATCATTTTCTACTCTTCTTTTTCTTTGATTTTACAAAAATATTCCTAAAAGTCTTTCAGATACATTTCAAAGCTGTCGAAGAACATGACAATGCCTGAAGGAAAGATAACAAACTGCAGATATGATGATTGGTTAATTAAGTGCACAAGTAACATTAGCACATTTAACTTGATAACTGAAAATACATGTGCATAAATCTTAGCTAATGAAGAAAAAGTATACGTAAAAATTTCTTTTCTGAACATCTAATATGGAAAAAATTAATTTTGAAATTTTTATGCTTTCCATTTTTAATCAACAACTATTTGACTTACAAGCAGTTATTGATGCAAATTGGAACAATCCAGATATCTTTTTACAGCTTTCTTGCTTCAGTAAGAAAGTTTATCTGTGTATAGTTTCAAAAGCTCTAGAAGCATTAGTTACCCATATGTTATTAACTTTCAGTGGTTATTAGGTGCCTTCTATTATGATTCTTTCAAAAACAACCTCCACTTTGATACTTCCTCAGGCCCAGAGCAAAAAAAAGCTGAGGTTTATCTTCTCATTCTATTTCACTTTAACCTGATGGTCTTGATGATAAATACTTTTTCCCCAACACAAACTGATTTTGAATGGAAAATAACTAGGAAGTATGGGGGGGTTAATGTGTTTCATGGATAAACCCACAATGAGTCATGTTACATGTTACAGCAGGCAATGGTACAGCACAGTTTCTGAGGACCGCAGCGTGTACAGTCTCTGTGACGGGGATCAGCAATGAGCTGCATGCTGCCCCCCAGCCTTGCCGCTGTTTTGGGGTCTGGGAAAATCCCACAGCCTCCACAGCAGTCCTTTCCCAGCAAGGGCATGAGAGGATGGGATCACAGCATGCCTCCCTAGACAGCATCAGCAGGCAGGATCTGCCTGTTGCACATCAGTCTTGCACCTGCTTCGTTGGATTTGCAATTACATCACCGATCCCTGGTGCCGAACACAGCAACAGCCTTACAGGGACCTGTCTCTGCAAACATTGCCTTTAGCTGGGATGTCCCCGCAAATGCCTCCTACCTTCACATTTCAAACACCTGATTTCAGACCTACTGAGCAGCAAAATGTGAAATGAAAAGTGGGTGTCTCACAGGTCTTTGGGTACCACTAGTGTACATGTTTAGAGCTGAGGACATAAAGAGGATCAAGAAGAGAAATTTGTAGGATTGGATCCTACATTCAAAGTTCAGTTCAACAAGCTTTAAAACATAACTTTCTGGTAAAATAAACACCACTAACATCGGGTCAGGATAAACAAGTACCTTGTAGCACCTGAATGCCACTCAAAGTGTAACAATAACAAAGGGGTATACTGCAAAAAGAAAGCTTGATTGTTTGCAGGCAGCAATATTCCATGAGAGGCTAGAACAGAGGGGTTCAGGAGGGACTTTTTGTGGAATTAACTCCTGCAATTCTCTTAAATGTCCAGGTCTGTTCTGCAACCGAACATGGGATGGCTGGTTGTGCTGGGATGACACGCCTGCTGGAAGGCTCACTGCTCAGAACTGTCCAGATTATTTTCCAGACTTCGATCCAACTGGTACAGTATTTCTTTTTATCATTTTATCTTTCAAAGGATGTCTTCAGAACATATGTGCTATTGAGTGGATGCATTCAATCTAGTGGCATTTTTGCAGAACTGTGAAATCTCAAAGAGTTTAGTTGAAATTAAAACACATCAGGCTTTTGGGTTCCCTAACTTACATATTTTCATATTTTAAATATTTTTATATATTTTTATTTATGCAAATATAACCCATGGATTTATGGAACCTAGTTTATGAAAATGTCAACTTCTGAATTATACCATCAAAATATTCTTAGCACCTCATTCTGAGTTTTTATAATGAAGAGAAAATGCTTATGTGCTTAAAATATGTATCAGTATGTTCTTTGTTCCATTTTTATGGGAAAATATCATTTTATGGAAGAAGATGAGCAGAAAGAATGTTCTTTCAGGCTCTGAGTTTCAGTTGTTAGCTGACTTCATAAAAATACTAGAAGCAGACTGAGAGAAGTAATGAAAAACATTTAAAAGGAAAAATGAAAATTCAATGGAAGTATTTCTAAATAGATATGAGGAAATATTAGACACAAGTTTAACTCTGCAAAGAGTACAGTTTAGAGAGAGACACAGTTGTGTGTTCCATGCTCAGGACATGTTGCTTATAGGCAGTGCTTGATGCCACAGTGTGCTAAATTCCACATAGTCATACTGCATCTATTGCAGTTAAAATCTATGATGTTAAACATTTGGGAGGGAGGGTACATAAATCTAAAAATTTTCAACAAGCTTAACCCAAAATGTATGTGCCCAGCTGGAAATGAAGGAACAGACTATTGCATAGCTGTGAGTTAATTGCCCAGCACCATTAGCTAAAATTGTTGATTTTCTCGAGCTTATTGCTTATTTAGAAACTGAGGAGTTTCCAGGTTGGATTAAACCCAGTATACATTTTGTTGAATCCCATTTACAGTAGCAGCAAGATTGATTGTTATTTCTGTTCTTCATAAATCAAGCTGTCCATAATTACAGAATTCACACAGCAAGTGGGAAATTTCCAATATCAGACCCAGTCTGAGGGGATTCAAACCTCTGTTCAATCTTTGGTGAAGGAATGTCCCTCTTTCCAGTGGAAGAGGCATTGGACAGGATGGATTGAAGGAAATCTGTTTGCTTAGGAATTTTGTGCTTGGAAAGTGAGCTCGTGTCAAGGTCACTATCCACTTCCAATGGAAACACCCTGAGACCAACCCAACAAATCTTTACAACAGTTTGCATCCCTGAGACAGACAATGGGCACCAAATCACAAAGTCTTGTCTTTTGTGCCCTTTTTTTTTTTTTTTTTTGCTTACTGACACACAAGACTTGACCTCTTTTCTGTATAGTGTCAGTTTTCAAGGAGTCTTGCAGCAGGGTCATGCTCATGGCTCATCATTGAAGCACTTGAGGACCCACAGACTGAGAAGCTGAGACCCTCAACTGGAGGATTGCCTTTCTGCCTTTCACCCACGTCACCCTCTCTGTGGACAAGTGCTTCAACCATTAGACTATTTGCACAAAAGATTCCAAAAGAACATTTTAGAAGAATTGGTGAAACTTGGTTCAGTTCCCAGACAGAAGTGCCCACGTTCAGGAGAGAGCTTGAGGCTCTGGATCCTAAGGTTGCACAAGCTTTCTCCTGCATGCATGTTAGAAGTTCCTCTAGGATGGGGTCTGTACCTTCTGCTTCAGACCCCATTTTATTCATGATATCCTTCCCACACAGCAACAGCCCTTTTTATAAATAGGAAGATTTACTACAAGTCTTTTGCTTTCCCTGCTTCCACGGTTTTCATAGAAGAAAAAAAATATATGGCACTAGCAGTCTTAGTTTATATATAATCCATGCAATTCTCAGCTTGTACCTGCAAAGGTGGATGTTGGGCAGCCTTCTGACCACAGAAGCCTCCCCATGACTAAAGGTCCTCATCCTTCATGGATGGGGGTGATTTCAGAGCCACTCTCCTGCTCACTCCCAAGCCACCTATTCTCAGCTTTTCCACTTGTCTGTCTCCAGTGACTTGTTCTGAACTAATTGGTCTGCTACAACAGCACTCTTCAAAGTAACACTTGAAGCCATCCATGGAGAAGCATCTCACTCCACTTACTAATGCTTATTAACTCCAAGGCCTCTGGCTCGTATGCTGATTGCAAATCACTCCTTAATGTACAGAGTCTTGTCCACAGAGTCTGGCCCACAGTGTGTGCATACTGCTGTTACTCTTTCAGGCAAGATTTAAAAGTTGAAATTCGGGAATTTTTTAGTATTCCTGTTCTCTATACATAGCTGTAGGAAGAAAAGCCTTCTCCAGTAATTAATTTCCTGCTGTTCTCTCTGCTGTCATCTTTAAGAACAATACCTGTGGTCTTCTGGACCCAGTATTTTCCTCTGGCTCATTTCTCTTCTCCTCGTCAGCACCTCTGTCAGCCTCTTTGTCTGCATCCTGGTCAGTCAACCCTGTTTCCTCGTTTCCACAGCACCTTAGCATCTCCAGGCTGAGCCAGAGCTGCTTTCCTAGAATAGCTGTTAAGTAACCCAGTATGTGTTGCAGATGTGGCATCAAACCAGTGGGTAGTCAGCCTTTGCTTTACAGCTGGCTGGTTGTCACATGGAGACAAGAAATAAGGGGGATGTCTACAAGTCTGTCAACTGCTAATGAAAGTGGCTGCCACTTACAGGTGGCCAAAAGAACAGAGTGAACTGTCCCAAGAAGTCTGTCAGGTTTTGTGTCACAAGTCATTATTTCCTTTGGTAGCTTATTCAAGTTAAACAAAATACAGCTGGATTTTCTGCTAAAAAATGGAAAATTCATGCCAAAGAATAGCAGTTTCCCATGATGAAAACTTTTGTTATTGTCCGATTTCCTCCCCATTGAGTATCTGATATCCAAACACCTCAGCATGTATTTTAGGCATGCAAGTAACCCCGTGGGTTACTGAAACAAGTATTTCATGCTGTGTTGCTTTGGGCTGCACCAAGATCTGCAGAACCACTGTTTGCTGGTCACTTCATTATGAGGCCATGTAGAGCTTTGAGATCTGGAATAAAATAATGTCTTTCCTCTATATTTTTGTTCTTTGATACTTACATCCTTCATAATTGGAAGTGAAACATTATTGTCAGCACAGTATTGAATCCTCCTCCCATCTGTATCTGTGGGTGCCAAATACCAGCTCTCTATCTGATCCCCAACAACATTCAGCATTGATGCCAAGAAGAAATTGATAGAGTATGTTAGAAAGTAAACAAGGTGAAATCGTATTCTGAAGAAAAGAACACAGAAACAAAGTGAAGGAGAACATACTCAGTGCTCTGTTCATTTTCTGTCTGACAACTTCACAGTTAGCTACCAAGTGTAGTCCCACTTATTTCGCTGAACTTAGATCAGTTCTTACTAGATAGCAATCTGTGGTCTGAAAGAAGCAATCTCTCACCATGCACATCATGCATAATGTGATAATGCATAAAAACAAATCAATTTGTCTGGAAAACATAAGAAGACCTACTGCTTTAATGCCAGTGACAGCAGGAAGGTCATTGTCTCATCTGCTTCTGGCTGTGAAGCTCTGAGCAGGGCTATTTTATATGCCCCTATTCAGACAACATGCAATTCTCTTGAATTGTATTTTTTATTCTTATTTTAGACAGGTTAATCCACTGAAATTGGTAGGAACTTAGCTTTTGAGGAATGTAGTATGTAATTCATGCTGGCAGTATTCTTACTAATGAAAGAAAAGATAATACGTTATGGATATAATGGCCTTCTAGCAAGGCAGGTCTGCCGAGGGCAGCAAGAAGGAGCTGAGCATTGCCCTGTGCCACCCGTGGGCTGTTGGGTTTGTGGCAGGGGAGTGTTACACTGCCCACTTCACTGTTCCTGTGCAGTGCATGTAGTTTGGTGCGGTCACATAGCAAGGGAGCCAAATGTGCAAGTTTTCTGGGGCAGACACACCTTTTTATCTCACTTCCACTCTCTTTACTTTTTGTCAGAAAGCAGTGTTTAAGAGCAGTATCCACCCCAATTTGTGAGCCAAAGCTGCATTTAGCAAAACTCCCCTCAGTTCTTTGCCTTGTTGGGTTTATGTCTTTAGTTCCCTTTTGTAAACTATTACTTATAACTCTTCATGTAGCTCCAGGAGCAGAATTTCTAGAAGTGCAATTTGGAAACAAATCCATATGTATCCATAAGCAATTAGATGGTGATTAATCAGATGATTATTAATGTGTTGTTGCCTCTCACAATCGAAGAACATGCAAGTACAGCCTTGTCTTCCTGCTCTGACACTCAGAAAGCCCTTCTCTTGCTGCCACAAAATGCAAATTTTGGCTGAATTTAACTAAAATAGAGAGCTCTGATTTCTTCTGGTCCTATTTTCTTGTGTTGAAGTGATATAATTTAGACAATTATAAACAAGAGAAATCTGAAGTCTTTGTCCAGCTGCTTCTTTTCTCCTTACCCTTCTGTGGATTTCTGTCCTGCTCCTTAGTTTGACAATTGTATTTTAAAAATCAATTCATATCCTCTTACTGCCCAATATGACTCATACAGATTCTAGTTCTGCTGACTAAGACACTCTGAAGACAGTGATAATCTTTCATTTCTTAGGACACTGAAATGGAAGTTTTCTAGGGTGTCAATTGCATTTTATGAGATTATTTTTTTTATTTTTGAAAAAGTTTCTTTCAGAATATTTTACTCAGGATGTAAGTAAATCAGATGTGCTACATCAACTATTCCTTCATCTGCAAAACTAAGCACTGCACAGGTCAATCCAAACAATGGCAAAGAATCCAATGTCTGGTATGTGCTGAGCATCACTGCCATGGCGGATAACTTCTTTCTTCTTCTATCTTATAATTCAATAAAAAAACCTGATGTTGGCTCCTTTAACATGTGCTAGCTATGGAGCTGGTCTAATTGTTATAACGCTGATTGATAGAGCTATCATGTTGTTCCAGAGATATTAAGATATTTGTTACATAGAAATGACTGAGGGTTTTTTAATGAAAACATGACTCATAAAAGCACTATTAGGGGCACAAACAATACCCATGCAAATAATTGCTGCTGGGTATTCTTTCAAGACATTTCATTCCTCCCATTAAACTTCCCTTGCAGATGAGATTTCTCTCATCCATTTTCCCCAGACAGCTCTTGAAGTGTCTGTCTCTCTCAGTTAGCTGCAGAGATCCTGCACAACGGCCTGTGAATTATGTAACTTTAAGGTTGCTAAAGTCAGGTGAGATCAGTCCAACGTGATGTCACTGTTCTTCCACTTTGAATCATGCAATGCTCAAGTGGTGCCCTATCCAAACTGATAGGCCTAAAAAACTGATAGACTAAAAAATTAGTGTTTACACAGTATTTTAATAATCTCCAAGCCCACACCTCCATTTTACCTTGCTAATGTTGTCTTACCCATCCTTGCACATGTGTATTTCTTCAGACTTTACCAAATTCTTCTGGTTAGCAAGAAGAACCAACACATGCCCAGGTTCATAATCCCCCACCTGCTACTGGGCCCCTCTAGAATAGCTTGCAGTAGAACAGTGGTTGGATTGCAGCTTTGTTTCTGCATAAAAGGATAGATTTAGAAGAGATGTTTGACCTGTTTGAGTCACTGGGATGGACAGTAAAGAGGGCTTATTCCCCAGTTGTGTATCCTCACATCACATGGGGCATGGGCACTTTCAGAGGAGGATCAGTCATGTTTGTCTGGCTTCAAGGAAAAGTAGGAGGTGAAAGGTTTGTGTTTAACTTACAGAGGCCACATTATACTCTGGCAGAGTGCCTACCTAGGCACTGAAGTCCAGAGATGATGGATGACATTGCCATGCATACTCTGGAGCAGATTAACGAAAGCTGTGCGCTTTGCAGAGTGCATGGGATATTCGCTACAACATTTGCACACTGTGTTCCATGGCAGCATAACCATGAATCTTTTATCTGTGACTTAAGACTTTTTCCAGCTTTTGATAGCATCTGGAAATGAGTAAAAGAGAACATTTCTACACAGGCAGTCTGAGATTATCTCCAAGATGCAGCAATGAAAGGTTCAAATAACATGTACTGTTCCTCTTGGTGATGCACGTATTCATTTTTAACAAGTCCCCCAAAACAATGATTTGAAATTCACAATAATTTCAAAAAATATGCTGTGTTCTGGAGAATTGTCTTCTTTTTTTTTTTTTTTTTTCCTGCAATGGCACTATATAAAGTGTATTTCTAGTCAGAGTAAGATAACTCAGTCTATACAATCCTTACCTTGCCAGTATGATCAGTTCCTTTCTTTAGGCTGGATAGAGGAAATACGAACCTTACAAATTAATAGAACCATTAATCATCAGATGAAGAAAGGTAAGTGGGAATGTTGACCACAAAAAATGAAAATGTGTGTGTTCAAATGGTTATGGGCTCTGTAAAAGTTTATTGACTGGAAATGCTGATAATCTAAGTATAAAGCAAATAAAATTATAGAGCTAGAAAAGACAAAGGAAATTCAAGGCAGACTTTTTAGACTATTTTAAAAGTCAGACTTGAAAGACATGTTTTTCATAGGTGTCTGTGTCACTAAGAAAACATCAAATAATTTAAGTTTATGATCTTATCCTGTCTGTTACTTGGGCAAACATTCCAGTGGCTCCCATGTGGCTAATGCTTGAGGGAAGGCCAAAGGAACTGATCCAAAACTTGACAGGTGATTAGGAGTGACCGTCTGTGCCTCAGCATCCAGGGCGTCCCAGCAGGCATGTGACTGTGATGGGGGGACACAGACACAGCAGCTCCAGGTGTCCTTCAGAGCTGTGCACTGCTGAAGCCCCACTGTCCCCCTACCACAGGAAAAGGACATGCAGAGGAGCACGAGCCTGGAGAGTGATTGGTATGGCAGAGCTTTCAGGAAGGATGCCAGAGCCACCTGTGGCGAAGGATCCAGCACCAGAGACACCTGTGTAGAGGCCAAAGATGCATCAGATTATTTAAACAGAGAACTCTGCAACCATCTGAAATTAAACTGGACACGTGGGACCAGCGCCAAAATGTGAGGCTGCTCGTCTCTGTGCTTGCACACTGTGCAGATCCCAAGGAGAACGAACAATTATCTCACTCTCCATGGCAGGACTCCACTGGCGTGGAGACTGGACAAGGCTCTTCCACTCCTTTGCCCTAAGAGAGCACTGGGCTGGGACTGTTGGCATCTCCAGCACCCAGGCTCTGGTTTATACACCACTGACTGCTCTTTGTCTACACAGTATTTTTAACTCATTTAACCCTGATACCTGAAACCCTGCACACTTCCTTCAGGTCTGGCATCAGCACTTAAGGTTATTTTGTCTTCCATAAGCTGCTGTCAACAGCCTCTTTAAATGGATTTTTATCACCTAAATATTGCGTCTGAATGAAGGTTGAGATATATACTCTAGTGGGTTCAGGGCAAAAAGAGACAGCTAAACAAGTCTACCACTAGATAAGTCTCAGAAAAAAAAAAAACCCAAAACAACAAACCAGCAAGATGTATATTAATTACATAGGTTGGAAATAATTTGGATTTTATTACACAAACATTTTATTCCCAAACAAAGCAAGTCTTTTAGATGGGTTTTTAAATGCATAATATTCTTATGTTAAAATAACTATTATTGCAATTTATCATCAGAGAGAGCTTCAAAATACTGTGATGAAACTGGAAATTGGTTCCGCCATCCTGAGAGCAACCGAACTTGGTCCAACTACACCCTGTGCAACTCTTTCACCTCTGAAAAATTGAAGGTAAGCTGAAGTTAAAGAGGCAGTGGTTGTTTGGCAATGGTTTTGGGCTGGGCTAGCAATAAGACACGAGAGAGAACAGAATAGCCTAATCTTTCAGTTTTAGTTGTTGCACAAGATTTAAACAACATTGTTCTTGTGATTTTAGCTTATCCAAATTATTTAATTTGTGCTCAAACCTAAATATAGGTTTGCTATGGGGTGGATAATTTAGTGGCAATTCATGTGACAAGATTTGCAGTATTTTTCAAATGCATTTTTAATTCCTATGATATTTCCTGATTGACCAACAGTTATAAAATAAGCTTCTAGAGTCTCAATTTTGTGTTCTGTAACACTAATATTCCAAGATGTTGATGTCTTCTCTGCAGAGCTAGTAATATTAATGTAAGTTAAAATTATTTTTCTTAAGCAAAGAGTATCACCCTGTATTCACACTCTTTAAAAATAAATATTTATGAAGGTACAATTAATCCAGAAAATCTTACAAGCATTTAACTTAGAGTTTCACTGAAGTAATTGAGACAATTTACAATAATGAATTAAGCATTTGCATCAATACTTCCAAAATCAAGTTGCTAAACTGAAAGTGAAGAATTAAATATAAAAGCACCAAAAGAAATAAGGAGAGAGAAATCTGAGAAAAGCTTTAAAAAAATTAAGTTAGGGAAGCTCATAGAAATATATTTCTTAAATGCAAGTGGAGCTCCAGGAAAATCTGATTACAGATTTGTGGCAAAATAATTTGTGACTATTTGGAATAGTGGAAGGAAAAGATTCAAGAAGTGATTTGATTTGGGGTTTGTGTTGGAGGACTTTTTTATGCAGCTAAAAAGCAGTATATAGTTACATTTAGTAGTATCTCAGCCCAGAGGGCCTTGGAAAAATCTACTGGACTAAGCAGGAGGTGAATTCTAAAGGTTTTTGCAGCATGACGAACCATCATGGTAAAATGGGGCTCACCTACGTGACAAGGCAAGAATAATAGCAACAATATGATCTTACAGAGGCATTAAATGGAAGCACTATAAAAATACAATTTTTCCAGATGTTGGCACATGTAAGGAGGCAAAAAATGTAGTTCTGTTACTTATCCATGCCTTCCAGAAGAAGAATTTTGAACATCATTCACGCAGAGAACAGATAGAACAAAAAGGAGAATTATATGTACATCATGATTTTTCTGAAATGAAAAATGGTGGAAAATGCAGAAAGAATCTATCTTTACAGAAATGCCAAGTTAGATTATGACCTTTTAACTAAGTCTTCAGTAAAGAGAAATGTGCTTCATTTGTAGACTATTTCCATTTACCTACACATAATATAATTAACTGAGTGAAAGGTATTACTCTTAGAGAATTCTCTTTCCTCAACTGAAGAATTCTAGAGGGACAAGGAAGAACATTCAAATTTTCTAAAACCAGGATGAAAAATCTGAACAAACAAAAAATTTGATGAGTCAGCATGTTATATAAGTCCTGTGTGTCAGAAGCACATGACAGGTGGCCAGTACAAGGAATGCAGAAATTAGTAAAAGTGTTCATTATTTGTTTGAAGTTAACTGAAAATATCAATATGCTATACTTTTGAGACAGATAACCTAAAAAAAATTTTTAACCAGTTCTTAAAAATTTAATGGTAGACCATATGCTTTGTTAGTTGGCATTTCAGTTCATTTTGATCTGTCATTATTCTTATATTTCAAAGGTTTTTTTAAGCATTTTTCCATAGTAAGTTTGCAGGACGTAGTCAAAAAAGCAGTTGCTGAGTCCCAAATATACAGCTAATTTAGCACTTGAAAAGCGAAGGTTAGATAGATTGAATAACCAAGAATCCTCTAGGGTGCACATAAACTTGCATGTAGCTATCTGGAGGCCTTTCCTACTTCTAGCTGTTTCAGGCTATGGGTTGTACAAAAGATAGGCAGAAAAAATATTTTTGAACAGGTTGTCTGTAAAATAAATTCAGACTTTAAGATTATATCCATTTAATGTCATGAAAAAACACAGCAACCTTGTAGTATGAAGTGGAAGAAATGTCACGTACACAGGTAAACCTCTCCCACTACTCTGTAATGGAGAAAGTTGTCTCATCTTCTCCACACTCAGGTCTGTCTTCTCTGGCATTGCTGGTGCTCTCAGAACAAGGTATCAAGCATTTGTGCTCACTAGCAATGCAGTGGTTAGTCTTTGTGAAGGAAAACTAGGACACCTAGGGTATTTTCAGTTAATATGCATAGTTTTCCATAACTTGGTGAGTGGTGTTTACATTCAGATCATGGTCTCTTCTACGTGGTCGCATCAGTGTAAAAGTCACTTTGGTTTAAACCTGGATCAGGCCACCACCACCTAGGTTAATGAATGCAGAAGCTTATTTGAAAGTTGTAAAATGCCTCAAGACCAAATTATATAAGATGTGCACTTTTACTAAGAGGAATGGCTTTGCTTTCCAAATTGTGTTCATATTTTTTCTCAAGGGAGAGTTTAAAATTACTTGGAAACACCAAAAAGATGTGAATGTCAAAACTTCAGGCTACAAAAAGTCATTCATTTAATCACTGAGAAAAGGAAAATTGCTCATGCATAACAAAAAAAAAAAAATGAATGAAGTAGAGCTGAAAAGAAAATAAACCGAGCAGAGGAACTAAGACTTCCAGTCTCTTTTTCAGAACAGGCTGCTACTATGTCCTTGCTTACAGAAAAGAGGCAGTGGTGAAGCCTGGCATGACATTTAGCCTCCTGCACTCCTCTGACAGATGGTTGATGCTTAAGTGTTTGGCTGAGACCAAAGTGTGACATTTAAATACGTCAACATTCCGAAGCCCAGGTGCTGTCCTGCAATTTTATTTAGCATAAAAAATATGGATCAGTCTCTCTTAGATTTCACTGCCACAAGTCACGGTGAAAGCCCAGCTATCTGTCCATGGGTACTGGATTCACAGCACTGTCAGACCACTGAGTTGCCTACTACCAAGGTTCACTCTAATGTGAGCCAGCATTTGTCTCAGGGTGTGCTATTCCTGTGTGGTGGGAGCTGAAGATGGTGTTCACCTCATCTGCTGCTTTCATGACTCTGAAGGCCTTGGCCAAAAGCCTCCTCTGACTTCTCCTCTGCACAGAGGAGAATCCCAACATCTGTACCCACAGAAACTCAACCTCAGCTACTTTAGTCGCTTGCTTTGCACCTTTCCTTGCTCTGCCATGTCCATAGGGTATGGAGACTAGAAACACACATGCATTTAAGGTTTGTGGTGTAAATTTCAAAGACATATATGCTGATGTGCCCTTTTCTGATCATAATCAATATTTTGTTGGCTTTTTGGCTATCATTACACAGTAAGCCAGTGATTCAGAGAACTGGCCTGGATGACTCCAAGATCTCCTCCCTGAGTTTGGTTTCCAGTTCTGAGTTCAGCATTGTGTAGATGGGATTTAGATCACTTGTTCTAGGTCTATCAGCCCATTTTTTTCTGCATTAAAGCTCATGTGGCATCTTATTGTCCCCTCAGTTAAATTAGGCCCTTTGTCAGTGCCTCAGTATTATCTGGAAGACCTAAGTATCACCTGGAAATTTAGGTGTTTCTCTGCATCAGGTCGCCGATGAATACATTGAACAAAAACTCAGCCCTAGTACAAGTCCTGAGGGTAGTTAACTACTGACTCATCTCCAGAAGTGATCATTCAGCTTTTGATCCCTGTTGTTTAAGCTGCTTTCAACCCATAAAACTTTTCTACCAATCCTGCAGCAAGCTATTTTTTTAATAAATTTTTTTTTGCATATGTGTGAAAACTTGTCCTGAGCGTATTGAAAATCTGAATGTATTATGTCTGCTGCGCTCTCTTAGACCTTGAGAAAGTTAGTGACACAGTGTGAGCAGGGATCTCACCAGTTACTTCAGTACATCAGGAACAGATCTACATATGTAAGAAACACTTCTCTTTAGACCGTGAGTCGTGCTATTTAATAGATTGCTGATGTTAAAAATATATAGAAAAAGAATGTTTGAAAGAAAAAAAATACAAAATGGGAGGTTGATTTTGTAGATTCTTCCTTAATGAGAAAACAAACCAAGTGCCTGCAAACTATTCATGCTTGCCTTTTCTCTTTGTTAAATTGCAGATGGCGTTCATACTTTATTATATGGCGATCGTTGGCCATGCTATGTCTATAACATCCCTGTTGATTTCCTTGGCAATTTTCTTCTATTTCAAGTAAGTGTTTCTTACAGATACTCTCTCCCCTTTCCCTGAGGCATCTCAACCAAAGGAAATCTTGGAAGGCATCATGACAGTGAGAAGCAGCTCTTCTGAGTGTTTTTTTAGACAGACCTGATAAAGAAGTCTGAGCACAGGCTCCTCTCACCAATGGGACCTCTCCCAGTGGTGTGTAGCCAAGACCACGCTGTTATGTTGCCAGGACTGGTGTGAAAGGGCAGCCCGTGAGGTCATGGTGCAACTGGGGATGCAGTCAGGCCTTTCATTTACCTATTGTCTTTTGATCCTTGAAGAGCATGTCCAGAGCTTGCCAGGCATGGTGACTGCACGGGAAGGTGGCTGGGAGCTCCAGGCTCCTGAAGAACCTGCATCTGAGGCTGAAGGACTGAGCTATTGACCTGACTAGGTGCTTACAGGAGTCAGTCCTAAGAGTGAATCTGGCACTAGTGTGCAGCCTGTTATCCTCATTAAAAGGAAAAACAGTGATGTGCTGTATCAGAATTTTATAGGAGACTGAACTGATATTCACTGAAAGCACTACAGCTACTGTAGGGCAGCTTAACTAGAGCATTTCAGTTTTGTTCTTTAGCGAACCTGCCTGCTGTCAATTAGATGCCTCTGCTTCATCTGTCAAATGGGAAGACTAGTAACAGATCAAGCCCCCAACATCACCACCACCAAGAATAAGTCTAGGAAACAGGAAAATTCAATGGTTGGACTTTTTTTTTTTGATCCAATGGTTGGATCATAAGAATCTGTAAGATTGCAAACTTGAAATAGATGGATCCAAAATACAGGCAGTGAATTCTGGTAATTTCCAATGAGGTAATTTGATGAGTGCCTGTGATAATATGTCTTAATCAGATACGGAGAAAGCTAGAAACTCTGCCCAGTGGACTGACGAATTCCCTTGCCATCCAAGTCAACAAATACCACAAAACCATAGCCACAGTAATGCTTTGAGAAAATTAGAAAGAGCACAATTTAACCTGATTTGGAACCCCATACCCTGGTTTAAGTCCTTTGGGACAGTAAAGACAAGACCTAGTCAAATTAGGCGTGCTAAATGGACCAGAAAGGTGACTCCTTGCAGCAAGAGAGGCAAGATCAGCCTGTCTGATTCACTCTGAGCTCTGAGTCATGGACAACACATGGTCTTGACTGGTCCTGGGCTGCACTGAACGATTGGTCTTTGGAGCAGCCTTCCAGACAGTAACACACCGCCTCCTCTCTTTCATCCTCCACTTCTCCCTCCCCTTCCAAGACAAAGGTTACAGGGAGAAGAGAGAAAGGAATTAAACCAAAGTGCTTCATAATGGGATGACAAAGAGGAAGCCAAATTACAATCACAGGAAAGTGAGACTGAAGCTGTGTGGGAGCAGGGCTCATGTTACCTTCAGCTGTTTTCTGTCATCCGGCTATGACAGCAATAGATTATTTGACCTTCAGCTGAAGGGAAGCTGTCAATCAGAGAGTCCATCAGATAGCAAGAGATTATTTCAGGACTGCCTAATAACCTTTGACTTTAGAGGGACCTTGCAGGGATTGCTGTTTCCCACATATAAGTTTTTGCTGGCAGAGATTTATTTTCAGTTCAGTTTTGGGTATCAAGATTTATAATGATCTGGCATCAAAGATGTTGCAGTACTTTCAGAAGGGAATAATGAATCAGTAGTGATGAGGATCACTAAGCAATGCTAACTCGTAACAGGAGAAAGTATTCATAAAGTAGAGTGTCTAGCAGCTACATGCATCGTCACATTATTTCAAGATTTCCATAACTGCAAACTCAGATCCCATTATCTTATTTAATAAAACACAAAAGAAAAGAGGTACTCCTAGCTCCAAATCACTCCAATTGAATTATTAAAACAAAGACATTTGTATAAAGACAGATGGGGAGTACAACAAATCTAGATTTGCCAGAATAATAGATGGTGTGTTATGAATGCACCTGCAGTCTAATTGCTGCCAAGGCTTTTAAAAAGAGTTGAAGGGTAATGGATGGAAGGATAATTTGTGAAATTTTGGGGGAGTTTTCCCCAGGGGCAAGGGACAACATGGTACAAAGCATGAAAATAATTTGAAAACTAAACAACAGGGTAGGAGAGAAAAATAAGTGGCTAGGGGTGAAAATCAGTATTCTCAGTATTCATAAATGAGAAAAATGACAGATTCACAGTGCAGTTCTGTGAGGAAAATATTCTAATTGTAATAGATAAGTGGAAATAGGAACTGTAAAGTAAGGGTGACTGTGACTGGGTAAGAGAACCTATCTCTGAAAAAGGAAATGTAGGAGACACCATCAAGGTGAAACACTGGGCAGGCACAGGAAACATAGGACACTGAAACTCTAAAGAGGCAATGGATAGAGGCTTGGAGACACAAAAAGTTTACAAGTTTTAGACATGGATAACTTGCTTAGTTATGTCTTCTTGCATACTGATTTATCAGAATCACACAGAATCACAGAATAAGTTGAGTTGGAAGGGGCCCTCAAGGATCACTGAGTCCAGCTCCTGGCCCTGCATAGCACCAGCCCCAAGAGTCACACCATGTGCCCAAGAGTGAAGCAGAGTAGGGAGAATAGAGAAACATAGTGGGGACAATGTCAAGGAACCTTCAAAAACATCACAAAGGAATGATTAATAACAGGAAGAGGGGCAGGAAGAGAGCTAAGACAGGTCACAGAAGAAGATTGCAAATGATTGTCAAAATCAGCAGAAAGGATGAATCAAGTAAGGATTTGCTTCCACTTTCTCCTCTTGGTGTGGACCAGGTCAGGCAGGTGTTGATGCCATTGTGATGGCAAATACTGAAGGTCAAATTAGAAAGTGAGGGTATGGTAATACACGCTCAATGGTACAGGTGGATCTTTAACATGAAAGCTGGAATCAAGGAAAAAAGTGGGGAATACTGAGGGAAAAGGATGAGAGAGTAAGGGAGGGAGGAAGGCAGGCAGGGAAAGGAGGCTGGACAGCAGAAAAAGGCAATATGCAGTGAAGGACAGTCCGATTTAATAGATGAATAAGACTGCCAAAAGTCAAGCAGAGCAATGAGGAAGGACAGGAATGGGAGCTGAGACACATGTACCTGGCTGAGATCATCACAAAAGACACTCTGTACCAGAGACCACATAGAAAGGCAGCTGGAGAGACAAGGATCTGCATTTCTGTGGCCAAGAGCTGAAGAGACTGTTCCCAGTAATAAAACTTTTATTTCTTGGGAGCAGAATTGATGTCACACCAGTCTTGTTACCAGGGCTGTGGAAGAAAGACAGCAGTGATAAGCATGTCACAGTGTCCCAAGAAAAGTGGGGTTAAGTAGCATAGGCAAAGTATTGTGATGGAGTATGATGAGAAAGGAAGACTCAGGACTGAATAAATATCACCAGAGCTTAGGAGCAGAAAAGGAATGTCAGACTAGATGTGTGATTGGGACAAATAGAAGTGGAGTAAGCACAAGAAAATAGTGTAGCAAAATAGCTCCAAAGAATGGTCCATTTTTCCCAATACTATGTCCTACAGTGAATCAAACTGAAAGTTTATGAACCCAGCCCAGTAGCTGGTGCTCAATATTTGCCAATAACTGATGCTAAAGGAAGACTACAAAATCAGGCAAATATACAGAGATACTCTCATTGCTAGCTGCTGGGATCTGCATCTCATGGACATCCTGAACCAAAGAAGGTGTCTTGATAAATAAGGAGGTCAAAAGAAATGATAAGCATTGCTGGATGCTGATAACCATAACAGAAAGATGAGCTCAAGCTAAAAGAAGAATTCCATGCACTGACTCGGTAAAATTACTCGGAAAGTAGGTGTAAGGAAAACAAATAATAAATGGCAGGTGAGCAAGGGGCTAAAAACAGGGAAATAAAGCAGGCAAGCAAGTAAAATAAGCAGAAAAGGGTTCAATTGGCTAGATTAGCGCTCTCTGTTTGAAGAGAGTGCATTCTGCATTGGCCTCCACACGCAGAGAAGCAGAAAGCTACAGCCTGTGCTCCATTCCAGACTGCAAAAGGCTCCTAGTGCTGAGCTTAGCCCAGCAAGACAGCAGTATTTCTTAGCTGTTCTTTACCTAGTAGTTTTGCCTTCTCTTCTCAGTGATCACTGGACATTGCAACATTATCTAATATCTCCATGACAGCCTTTCTGCAATCACCCTCTGACAGCCTGGCACTATGCTCAGGGACATGGAGAGCTGCGGGGGCCTTTTTCTCTGCCTCAGGGGATGTATGAGGAGGAGAGATGAGGATTGGGCACGAATTAGAAAGGGGAGGTGGTTTGGGTCTAAAACTGCAGCCATGATTTGGTTTCACAAGAATTCTGAAAACTTCTCTTGTGAAACTCTGCTACCCACAATAGCATAAATCCTACCCTCCCTCAAACCAGTCATTTCAAGAGATTTCTGCTCCTTCTGAGCAGAAAAACAACCTCCTCTGGTTTGGGATCTTAGCTGGAGTTAGAAATATGCAGGATACCAACTCAAATCCCCCTGTAATTTAAGGAGATTCCTGTCCAAATTCCCATCCTGTCTCACTACTAATTCCTGAAGTAGAAAATAATTTTCATCTGAGTATTCAAGAAATTGAGTCGCCAGGGAACAGTTACTTATAAAGCAGTATTCCTGATGTTCATTATTTGTATCATGCACATCCAATAATTCTCAGGGTTCTGTTTCACCACTTAATTACCGTGAAATAAAGGAAGGCATCAAGAGCTGAGAATGTAGCTGGATAGGTCTTTACAACATGGTCTAAAAAGCATGTGGTACTAAACAGGTGTAAAAACAAACCCAAAAATTTTTCAGAGGTTATGGCTGCAATGCAAGGCATGTATTTTCCAATTATGCCTTGCCAAAAGACATTCTTGAGAGACTATTGCCAGAAAGAGCTTGTTAAAGTGACATCAGAAGAAAAATACTAATTTAAAACATGTGTTACATGTTTTTCAGGAGCCTCAGCTGTCAAAGGATAACACTGCATAAGAATTTGTTTTTTTCCTATGTGCTGAACTCCATGTTTACAATTGCCCACCTCATTGCTGTCGTCCCTAACCCGGGCCTTGTGAAAAGGGATCCTGTAAGTACTGCATGACTCTTCTCCATCTTAACACCTAAGTAAAATCACTAAAGCCATGCCAAAACCAAGAATTCCCATTCATCAGCTAATGACAGCCATCTGGGAAAACACACACAGAGGGTGCAGATTCTCAGAATTGCACTCGACCTTGCTCAGATCTTTCACCAAGCAATAAAACCTTTTGAATCTTGTACAAGCCCCAGACTTGCTCCAGCCAGCCCATCCATCCAACTATGTGTCAGACCTCCACTGCTCCCAGCAATAACTACCTAATGCTTCCCAACAAAGCCCCTGAGGTGATAGATGCCTTTGGTGATGGCCTGTCCTTCTTCACAAGCACGCACACTGGGGAGGGACAGGATGGAGAGAGAGAGAGTTTATTTCAATATAACACAAAAAAAGGTCTACTTGCTGCGTTTTTTAACTTGGGAGGTGGTAAATCAAAGCATTCATTTCCTTCACTGCCCTTAGGTAGTGGTAAATATTGTGCCAGCTCCTCAGCTGATAAATATGTATGGCACATCTCAGTCATCCAGCTCTGATCTTGTTCCCTAACTCGGCAATCGCATTGTGCTCAGTCCTTACAGCAGCCCCAGACAATGTGAAATTAATGCAAACGTGGTAATCTCAAGTTTTATTTTAACACTGATCAGCTTGTAGTCTAATAAGATCGTTAAATTATGGTTCAACCATTTATCTGCTTCTAATTTCATGAAAGCAATTAAATATTAGCACCTGATATTATCTGATCACATGTGTGTCTCTCGAAAGTGTGCTGATCAAGTTAATTAAAGCAGAAAATATATAGCCTAAAGAAAACACCACCGGTCTCAGGGACCATCTGGAGATTAAAAAATAGAAGAGCAGAAGAATAATTTAAATCACACATTTGTTTCTCCTCATTGCATAGCATCATGCGTACATAGCCTGTGCAGGAGATGTAATGAAAATACACTTGATATTTGAAGATAAAAAGCTGGCAGATGATATCAAGCACTGAAACTGAAGTAAAATCATTACCTCGGGGTTAAGAATGATACTTTCTGACAACACAAATAAGTTCTCTGAAATGATTTAAACTAAAAGTTGAGGACATGGGAAGAAGCCTTGTGTTTTAATATTTCATTTAATAACTGTGTCTAGTGTCTTTTGGCCTGATCATTTGAAGTGAAATCTTGACACCAGTGAAGTCAATGACAGAGCTCTTGGTGGCTCCCATAGAGCCACATAGCCACAGAACAGCTACCAGCCCACTGAGCATCACCTGATGAAAACCCCAGCCTCCATTGCTATGGCACAGACAGCGTAAAAGTGACACCAGTGGTTATCTTTGGAGGCTGAGGAGCCCCAAAGCAGTGCAGAGGTTCATGAGCCTCAGTCAGCTCTCAGGTCTCTGCTCAGAATATGAAGAGAAGCCTCAGTGCTCAATATAATCATGGAAATGCCCCAAGCCGTGTCCTGTTAACAAAACTGGCTGCAGCTACTGGCTAAGCAGATGTTTTGATGAGCAAAACCCTTCTTTTGCAATTTCTTCTTCCAAACCCAATTTGCATGTCTCTGACTCAGCAGTGAAAGGCTGTCTATAGACAAGGTACAAAGCTTGGGGCCAGAACATCTGGGGTCTCTCATTTTTGTTCCACCATCAAGTACAGGACAAGGGTCCACTCACTGCTTGACCTTGCCTCACATTCTAGATTTCCCTTCCAAAAAACTAAAAAAGAATAAAAGGAAGAGAGGTGACCTGCTAGTATGTTCAAAGTCTCCCAACATTACTAGAAAGTGTGTCCTGTTACCTAAGTAACATTATAAACTGGTAAATTTGTGATTGGGAAGGAAAATGAACAGACAGGAGCACATTTTTAACATATGTTGAAATTACAAAAAACCTCTATATGAATATATGAAACCCTGAAGGACTTATTTTTAAAATGTTAAAAAAATATATAAAAATTCCCATCATATTTTTATGCTGATGCCTATTAACAGAGCAAATGAAAGTTTTTATGGCTTGGGTTTTTTCTACTCCTACTGCACCCTCTGTTTTAATAAGTCCATTTGAAGATTACTTCTTCTGATTTCCTGTAGTTTGCTGCATTTATTCACTTTCCACATGTGCATCTTTGGAGTTCAACAGACTCATGTATATATGGCTCTCACTTTTAGTATACACAGAAATACTGAAGTGTGTAGATTGAATTTCAAGAAATCATAGATACCACTCATGTAACAGCCATATACAGAGACAAAGTTGGTGGTATTTATTCTGCAAAATAATAAATGTGTTTCCGCCCCAATAGTTTCTGCTTTTTTTTTTCCTACCTAAAGTTTTACAATAGATTTTAAATATGAAATGTCATGGGAAAATACTTTCAGTGATGCATAATATATGAGGATATCAACAAATACATATAATTTTGGAAGAAGAAAGAATGGTCTCTTAAATAACAAGGAGAAAAGTCATGAGAAGCAAGAGAGGAAATTCCTTCCTAACTCCACGACACCCCCATTCTCCCTGTGACCCAGGGAGAAACAATGTGAGACAATCCAAAGCATCATTTACATGAGGAGAGTCTGTACTGCATCCTTACTCACATTGCTGCTCAGAGTTAAATCCTTTGATGATCATTCTGCTCATGTAAAATGGTAAGTCAAGTCACCTTTACGATCTTAATTTGCTTATTTACTTCATGCTTTCTGGTTATACAATTTTCTCTCTCTCTGTCTCTCTTTCTGTCGGATTTATCTGGATCTGACACCATGGAAAAGAAAGATGTGAGTCCAGGTGGCCATACAAGAAATGAAGAAGTAATGGACAAGGTTCAAAGACATTTAAACAAAATAAAGAGGACATATGTATGAACACTTATTCACATATACAGAAAATATTGACTGTTGTTGTACCTGAACTAGGAATTACACTATTACTGGAACAGTGTTTATAGGAAGAGACCTTCCTAAATGAGATTGACTCTCAGCAGAAGGGTGATCTGTTGACATTATGTTCTCCATTAAAACCTCAGAAAACATCTTGCTGCCAAGACTCTTAATATAGTCTCACACATCAGATCTATATTTTTCATTTTGTGTATTCCGCAAGCCTAGTAATTTTAATACTCAGTACTGATGGGGGTAAAAGGAAGCTACAACTAATGCCTGAAGGGGCAGCTCTGCCAATGAGAAACTGAGCAATTAATCAGCTCCATGGGCACCAGTATAAATATGCTTTTAGGTGGGGCTAAGTTTGGTCAGAAATTAGTAATGTCTCAGTAATTGGAACATCTTCCAGTAAAGCTTTTAGAGATCTTACTGTATTTGTTTCCCTTTCCTGTTCCAGTAGAGATACCTGTTATTTCTGCAGGTTCTTCTGTAGCCTCTTCACCTTTTATGTAGTAGTTTCACCCTTGCTTCTGTCATTGTATGGTGTGAAAGTTTATATTTCAGTTGCAGTTTTATAGAGGCCATAGCAAGGCCCAGTGCTCCACGGGTAGTTCCTAGGAGCCCTGTGTGATGTGTCATGCTTGACCATGTTATGGTGGAAAGGAGGATCCAATCTCACTCTTAAGTCCCATCTCATTGCCATGCAGCTTCTTTAGGCTTTAATGTATAAACAATCTGTACACCCTTTTATATGGGTATTGCAGTATATATAGTATATTTATACCAGTAGCAGAGCTGGTAAGGAAGAACCCAAAACAATCCCTGTTTAATTACACACAGTGTGATTTCATTTCCTCCTGGCAGCATCTGTAACTAAGGTTTCATAAGGCTGCTGACACTATGGACATGAGGTGGGATGACAAGGGGCACTTGGTTACCTGTACTGCCCAAAACCCATTTCCTGGCACAAACAAGACTTCTAACCACTAAGCTGCTTTCCATTCAGCATTACTAGTTAGAGCAAGAGAGCACAAAGGCTAGTGCCCACTAACATTTCAGTTTTTTAAGCAAGGCCATGGTAGTAGCAATACTAAAGGATCTAGCTTTCTTGGGGACACTAGAACACTATAAATAATCTCTCCATTAAAAAATTCAAGTGAAAACCATGACTGCCCAATTGTGTTAGGCTTTCTTCCCTATCACAGTTACAGCAAAACAGTAGAAATAAAACAGTGACCTGTGTGGGCAGATGAGGAGTGTATAAAAAAGAATTACTGTGATTTATGGGGTTCCAATATCCATATTCCCCTGTTCCCAAAGGAATAGAGAGGCAATGTAAGAGAAGAGAACAAAGGAGATTCACAGCAGTTCAGAAATTTTGTCAATTTTAGGATTTTTTTACCATACAAATGTTACCTTCTCGTGTCTTCTTGCTTTCAGTTCCTGCTGATCTAGCCTGGCAGAGCATGGGGGGTTTAAAACATATTTTTATCAAATGTGGTGCTCATTGATTATACCAGTGAAGATAAATGACAAAACTGCTGCTCCATGTGACTTCTTTTCCTTAGTTGTCCCAGCAGTCCCCCTCATGGAGCAGACCTGCCTGGAAAGAGCAAAGGTCGAGATCCACAAAGGAAAGGGGCTCTTCGATCTTCTGAGTTGTTTCATGTATTATACTTCGGGTAGAGCTTCAGGAGGTGCCATTCTTGTTAAATAATTTGATTCTTTCTTAATGTGACTATTTCCAGAACTTTCCTGTCACTCTCAAAGCATCTCTGAAGTCTTTTATCTTAATACATCTGTTCCTCCATCCTGCTTCCATTAGATTACTTGTAGGAGCCTCAGCAGCCAGTTTAGCCACAAAGAGGTGACACAGAGCCTGGAAAATTATGAAATTAATAGACTGAGAGTGAGAACAGGAAGATTTGGCACTAATGTTGAGAGTTAGAGAGAAGCTGTCCCCGTTAATAAGAATTTTGGAATTGGACAAAGCACCGTATCACATTTCTGAGGTTCACAGTTGTGGGGTGGCTGAGTCTGCAAGCTGCAAGCAAGCACAGTTCCTAATGTTCATGTGTCTACAGAGGGGTGACCACAGGAGGAGACAGGGAAAGGAAATTCCCACTCTATCTACCTATGCCCTCACCCACAAATTAAAATTGACATATGGAGAGGACAGTGCTGCCATTGCATTCCTCTGGTATCAGCAGAATCACACTTCTCAGGGTTTAATTCTTTGTCTAACAGCATTTGCTGTCTAGACTCTCCCTTACCAAACCTGTCCAGTCCTGCTAAGCTGCAAGGACAAGAAAAGTGGAGCAGTACTGTATATGATGCACAGGATATCCTACTCCCCAATCCTGGAACCCAGGCACAGCCAGTGTGGAGTCACTGACAGTGTCCTGTGCATGTGAGCAGAGAGCTGTGTGCCCCTCCTTGGAGGCAGACTGCCACTTTGATTCAGGAACATGTGTTCACCTTTAAGAGTAGGAATTTGCTTTATGCTGATGAATCATTTGTAAATTAAGTTTTTGCCAGCAGTAAGTTCATGGCTCATGATCAGCACCAGGACTGTGCTGCACCAGTTACACTCTCACTGAAATCCCTGTGGTAGCATAGCTGTAAATCCGAATCTCTTTCTCTGTCCTAGAAAAGATCAAGTCTTCCCCCTCCCACAAGACTATAGAAGAGTAAGGCAGGTTGTGAATTCAGAACCAGCCAAATTCAATGAATTCTCATTAATTTTCAGGCTGAAAGACTATCTGGATTCATTTTAAGACACACCTCTCAGTGTCTAAATGGCATGAAGCAGAGCGATAATTCCCATCATTTTTCCCAAAGTCTCTCTCGAAGTTTTCCTTACCATATGCCTTTAAAAGGCTCTACGTGAAATGTGAGAGATTTGAGTATGAATTACCCAATAAGATTTTTCAAAATCCTTCAAAACATGGATTCTTCGAAAAGGAATTCCCCTCTGAAGGACAGTATCATAATGTTTCCAAAACACTATATTTTCCCTGATACCATGCTCCCACAGCTATTTTCCTCACTGGGATTTGTCTCATTAAATGGTAGTGCTTGCAGTGGAGGCAGCTGTGTCTTAATCCAAGAGACCATTTGCCTCACTCTAAAGCTGGTAGCTAAAACAGGTCAGGTGAATTAAACGCAGAGTGCCCATTCCTCTCCAGGGCCTCCATCATCCTGCATATCTGTACCATGAAGTCGGACATGCCCTTCAATGACTGCTGTGCAGACCAGCAGGATTGCCCCTTTTCGGCCATGACCCTGCTACCCTGTGTTTCTTGAAGGTATCTAAGACCAAACAGAAGTAGCCTGAATCAGAGGAGAAAAAAATGAAAGAACATCGAAGAGCCTTTACAGATGACAGCCAAACATGTGGAATAAGGGGGTGGAAGAAGAAACAGTAACAACTTTCAGCAGGAGTTAAAAATCAAGAGGCTTGGGTTAGTTATGTACATGGCCTTTAAACTGAGTTGACAGAATGAGCTAGTGGCCAATAATAGGTGAGTTGTTTGGATAATTGAGCTCCTTTGCTCACCATTTCACCTCTGAGCGGCTTATGGTTGCATACACCCTACTGACTGACTTTGGAATTTTCTGGCATCCCCTTGACCCAACATCCTTTGAAGGGCTGGGGGCTCTACCTAGCAGCAGGTCACCACAGGAAGGACACTGGAGCAGCATCTGAGTGCATCTAGAGAATTAAAACACTCATAAACATTTACGGTCATACATCTTACATTTGGACACCTGTTTTGTAGACACATACAACTGACCTACTTGCCCCATGCTAAAGGTAGACAAAGCTACATTCAGGGTACTATCCTTGTGGCTTATTTTAGATATATCCTTTAGGATGGGGTAATTTTTACTATCATCTCCATCATCTCTATCGCTATTTTGGATTACAAGAGAGGCAGATTGGGTGTCTATATTTAGCATCACAAATCCCAGTTGTATAATTAGGAAACTCTTGAAGCATTTAACTGAATCGTGGAGTGGATATATCCATGACATCAAACTTATATGCGTACCTAGTCTCCAGGGAATGTTTTTGCAGGTCTAGATCTTACACCTCAAACACAAGGTAGGTACACCTGGCTGTTGGATATACTCCATGTAAACTTAAACTACCCTGGCTCGGCGCACAATATCCAGAGCTCAGCTATACCTGGATACAGATTTGAGTAAATTCTGCCTTGTCCTATCCTCCTGTGCCTGGTGGATGTGATGGTGAATTCCAGCTCCTGGAATAGCTGGAGCCCTTAACCCTTTCTATCAGGGATTACCTCCCTCCACTGGGAGAAGGTGGCAGCAGATCCTGTCCAAATGAACAGATCACACTATTTTGTGGTATTTTTTTACGTAACCCTGACTGCCCTTGTTTCCTCTCCCTCTATGCTGGCCTCTCTGCTCTCCTCCCTCAGTCAGGCTCATATCTACAATAACTCCCTGAAAAGCTGCCTCCCTCTGGCAACACCACTCAGAAACCAAGCTGATAAAACCCCTTGGGAATGATGAGACTGTGTTGCTTTTCCTCACACCTTGCATCACACTTGCCATGGTGCATCCTGCAGGTGAGGAGTGTCGTGGTTTTGATCCTGGCTAAGTGCCAGGCACTCACGGCAGCTACTCACTCGTTTTCTCCCCTGCTACAGCTGGGCAGATGAGGGAAGGAGAGGGGAAAAAACCAAGGGAATTAACTCAGAGGTCTATGAGTTGAGATAAGGAACTGGGAGAAAACGCTCTAAGGACAAACCAGGCTCAGCTTAAAAGTTGCAAAAGTGAAAATTTATTACTACTTGAGTCAGAAGGAGGATATGAGAAATAAACTAAACTTTTAAAAGACACCCTTCTTTCCACTCCCCACGCCTCCCTCCCTCTCACTAACAGTGCAAGGGGGGCAGGGTATGGGGGTTCAGGTCAGTCTGTTTCCAGGATCTTTTTCTCTTGTTTAGGGAGAGGAGTTTTTTCTTCTGCTTTTGCCGTGGGGTCCCTCCTACNCCTACGGACTGCGGGTGGCTCTGCATCCCTCATGGACCCTATGGACTGCAGGGGGGGACACTTCGCCTCACTATGGGCTCACCACGGCCTGCAGAGGAATTTCAGCTCTCGAGCCTGGGGCACCTCCTCTCTCTCTTTCTCCACTGACTTTGGTGCCTCTATGTTGTTTTCCCTCACATGTTCTCACATCCTCCTCCTTCTCTAACTAAAAGCAGCTGCGTGTGCATTTTGTTTTGAATTTTCCTTAAATATGTTATCACAGAGGCGTAACTAACCTTTCTAATTGGCCCAAACATGGCCAGTGACATGTCTATCATCTTCAGAGCCATCAGAGATTGGCTCTGCTGGAAATGGTAAAGAACTCTAGAAACTTCTCACAGGAGCCATCTTTATGGCCCCCTCCTTTCTACTAAAACCACAACAGGAGCCAGTGGCCACTGCACACTGAGACAGTGCCAGATGTGCCAAGAGAACCCCTCTGGCTCTGCAGAGCTCAAAGCTGCCGTCCAGCGAGAACTATTGCTACAGCAGCCAGGACTCAAGTATGTGCAGATGCAGCTGTATTAATTCCTGTCCAGAATGTGTAATTCTGGGCAGGCTGCTTTGCTATAGCATGGACATGGACATGGACACGGACACATGTGCTGTTAAGAATATCCCCTGTTGTTTAATTTCATATTTTGCTTTCTTGTAACACAAAACCTAGGAGTCCTCTGAGCAACTGTGTACATTTTGTTCTGTAAGTGGTTTAAAAGTATATTAAAACATTAATCTTCTTCCAAGCCCCAGTATGCCAGGTTTCTGACTGGAACACAGTTTAATGGATGACTCATTGCAGATACATTGTATAATAGTATGATGTTC
This sequence comes from Pomatostomus ruficeps, assembly GCA_013400735.1. Taxonomy (NCBI): domain Eukaryota; kingdom Metazoa; phylum Chordata; class Aves; order Passeriformes; family Timaliidae; genus Pomatostomus; species Pomatostomus ruficeps. The sequence continues at coordinate 79,362 of VYZT01005395.1, read as the reverse complement.
TGATAGCCAGTGATTTACAGCTACAATACTTAGCCATGTCTTGCTTTGGAAAATCATTTTATTGCTTATTTTTGTAACATATGGATACTTGAAATATAAGGATATTTTCATAGAATAGTGTTCTAATAGTCAGAAAAAAACTACCTTTTTTTAAGGCAGAGCAGTAATCAAACTTGAAGCTACTTCTTTAAAATGCTAAGTTTAGAATATTTGAGAATATATTGTACTGCCTTCAAACTGAATTTGTATAAATTATGTCTGGGCTCCAAGGCAAGCAGTAATCTCTTCGAGGAGGGTCCTTTTCTGCCATGCACAGGGAAGATTTCCCAGAGGTGAAGAGGAACTAGAATAGTAAGGTCAAATATGTTTATTTCCCTTTAAACAGAGAAGTGTACAGCTGTAGTGATGGCTCATATAGCTGGCTTGGTTTAAAATCGATAACCTTGGCTGGCCTGTTCTCAGCAATTTATTCGAAATGTCAGTCGGGGGCATTTCAATGGATAGCGAGCATTGGAGAAGAGACATTTCACACTGAGAGGCTTTTCCACAGTTGCTTTCCATAGGGCAGGCTCTGTGGAGCTGACAAGGACTGGTGTAAAACACAGATCTCCCAACCTGCCAACCTGAGTTCCTTTACCCAGGAAAGCACTGCAGGAATGGGCACACACAGGAATCTGTATGAATTTACTATGCCAAAACAGAGTCAGGCCTTTTGCTCTAACTGAATTACTAGGACAACCTGCTCAAACAATTAGCAGGTTTATTTCCTATTGCATTTTGTTATTATTGTTGGAGTTCTGGGGTCTATGTAGTTCAAGAGTTTTTTCTTTGCCCTAATGGGTAGTGATGGTAATTAATGGTGCAGTTTTCTGTCCATAAGCTATTAACCAATAACCAAGGAGAGCCTTAAGAGAGAAACGACAAGTACATGTGATGAGAGGCTGCTGGATTAGCTGAGAAGAGCACTATGCCAATTACATTATTGTGCAATTGCAGGGTCCTGCATAGGCAGAGGGACCTTTGAGACTCCTTTGGCAGGACTGGAACATTAACAGTGGTTATAATATGCCAATATATCCTGCAAAACATCACAGAAACTGTTTATAGCTCTTTCTTATAAAATGAGAGTAATTTGTTTTATTTCTCCTCTGGGAAATGTTCCAGAATCCTTTTGAAGTGCTTTTGTGACGTACTGCAGCTGTGGTGTTTACAAGAGTTCCATAATTCTCTGCAAGATTTGCATGTGAGAAGAGTACGACTGACTGTATTCCTATTGACCCCTTTTGCCCTTGAGTAGTTAAGCCAAAATTTAAGGTCCTTGCAGGTTGCTTTTATGAAGAAGGAGAATTAGCAATAATGGAGACCTTTTTCTTGCAGATCTCTAAAGAACCTTTCTCAGTTTCTGCTCCTGTCAATGCAATGCAAACACATGGCCAGAGGCAGCATCTTTGCTTGCAGGTTGAATTTCTTTCCAGGTGGCATTCTGCCATAAAAAAGATTCATTCTTGGGCATCATTCCAGAACCACAAAAGGAGCTGCTTTCTTAGGTGGTTACCTGACTTTTAGGGCTGGTAATTTTTTCCTGACAATTTTTTCACACGTTCCCTTGCTATAGCCATCAACCTGTGCAGGGCAGTGCTGTCTGTTTCCAGGCTGTCAAAAAGAGCAGCATTTGTTTATTCCTTTGTTCAGGAGACAGGCACACCAAGCTGAGCAACAGCCATGGGACTGGACTAGAAAGGACCTGCTATTTCCTCTCAGTCCGTGCTGCTCATAAATTAAAACCCACTTGCTTCAATCACCTGCACACCTGCAGACTGAAAAACTCATGACTTTTAACTCCACTTCAGAGTGTGAAGGTGCTGCAATAATCCTTTCCTGGATTTTACTGTAGTGCATATTGTACAAGACACAACAAGGACAGAGCCTCTGCCCCAAAGAACTTACAACAAAATTTTCATCTTCAGTTGAAAATAAACTCCCTACAGAAGTTTTTATCTCAAAGTTAACAGTCATAAAATCCTAAAATCATGGAATGGTTTGGTTGGAAGGTACCTTAACGATCTTCTAGTTCCAACAGCCCTGCCGTGGGCAGAGACACCTTCCCTTAGACCAGGTTACTCAGAGCCCCATCCAATGTGATCTTGAACAGTTCCAGGTACAGGGAGTCTACAGCCTCTCCAGGCAACCTGTTCCAGTGTCTCATCACCCTTATAGTAAAAATATCAATCTTTATAAATTATAAATATCAGTCTTCATAGATTAAAGTAGATATAATAAATTATAATAAAGAAACCAGTCAGTTATCAAGCATTGAGCAGGTGGAATATTTGTTTCTGCATCATCTTGCAGTTTTATTTTACTTGTTTCTATAAGAATAAACACTATTTTTGCAATTTTCTCAGTTAAGTCTAATATACACCAAGGTATTGGTTACTTTTGTCATGTTTTATTTGTACCAATCCAATTCTTATCAGTAAAAGATTCATCTCTTTTCCTTCCTCTGACTTAAGAAAAACAATTCCTTCATTGTAGGAAGGTATTTCCATTGCATCTCTTAGTCACAGCTAAAACACACTAAATTTGTTAGCTCATCCAAAACAGACTGATTTTTGTTTCCCTTTGATGAATATGAATTTAACATAATTTATCTCAATGTATGGTTGTGCTTAAACTCCTAATACTAACTTTTTCAGATAAATTCTCAAATTAATGTGATGTATATGAAAGTACTAATCACACCAGTCCTTTATTCTTTGCCAAGGGTATTCTTTCTCCTTTAACTTATTACATCAGAAGTTACTACATTCCTCATTCCTCAAGAGTCATGTGTTGTCTGCACGTCCATTGTTCTAAAGTAAAAGATGTCATTTTTGAAGCCACAAGTCATAGTTCAGATGGAGGGTACACAAAATAAAGAAATGTTGGGAAATGAAGCAAATGGAGCTTAGCTCTGCAGCTGTCAGGGAATGTATCTTCTATGTGTGCATTTGTTTGAGCTACAGGTAAAAGTTCCAGCAAAGCGTGACTTGGTTCTAGTGGAAGGTATGTTCAATGAGTCTCTGCTCAGAGAGCTGGGGAGCAGTGGATACAGCAGTGCATACAGTGCAAAGAGAAGCAAGGATCCTCCACAGTCACCTTCCATTCAGTTGGGCAGTATGAAACAGGGAAAGCATTAAGTTAAAATGGCAGATTTGAGAAGTACCATGGATTTTTTTGCAGAACTCACCATCTGTGCTCAGCTCCCCTCCACCTCTCAAGTTGAAGGTGAAGTTGTTTCTAGAGCCCAGGTGACTGAATGGAACACTGGGACAACTTGGCCCTGGCAGGAGCAGAACCAGCCCGTGTTCAACATGCAGGCACCCTGAGTCACTCCCACTGAAGCCATCAGAAAAAGATGCCTTGAGCCCTCAGGTGGCCTCCCTGACTTGCAGCTCCTCCTTGGAGACCCCCACAAGGGGACACGGTGCTTGCCCAGCCCACACCTCAGACAAGGAAAGCTGCTGTGATGGCTCAGAAAGTTTGCTTACATTTCAGAGGCTGGGGTGGCTGGCTGATGCCAGGGAGGGTGCCACCTGAATCTGTGTGCAGCCTTAGGGAAGTGCCTGTCAGGCAAGGCAGCCCTTGTAGGGATGGGTGATCAATAAGGGCAGAAAAGAGAAAGGTGAGCCACCAGCTAGAAGGCTGCACTGAGCATGGGCTAGGGAACAAGGCAAGAAACATTGACTCAGACCTGTAGGAAACAGTCCAAGAATTAGATAAGAGCCTTAACGAACACTTTTGCCTGCAGAAAAAAGGAGAAAATACATCTTCCCTTTTCATTTGTTTTGGTGGTGGTGGTTGGTTGGGTTGGGTTGGGTTGGGTTGGGTTCAGTATACAACCCTTTTTGGACACACTTTTAAGAACTGTTCAGGCATAGTGTGGAAAAAAGATGTAACAGTCTGTTCTGTCCTGTGTGGTGGGCAGAAAAAGTGAATTACCAGAAAATAAAAATCAGTTCTTCACACTAATCTTGTCAGAATCCTACATCCTAACCTATCAATAAACCTTTATTTTTATGAACACCAATTGCACTGCAAATATTGAAACAGAACTAAATACACATTTTTGGGCAATTGCTTTGGGAATATTTTCCAATAACAGAAGGTGGTGGACTGGATGTTTAAGAAGTTTTTCTGATCCAGAGGGGCAGTCCAGACAAACACAGAACATGCTGTCCTCTATCTGCTGAACTGCTGAAATGTCTCTTGAAAGAGACAGGTGAATCCTAATAACATCTTGTACAGCCCAGGTAGGCAGCTTGGGAAACATCTGCAGCAGTTAAGGGAAAGAACTATTTTCCTGTGGCCACAGATGATGGCTGTTACTTTGTCATCACTGCTGCGACCTCAGGTTTCCAGGCAGCATCCAGGGCTCCCCAGAAGCAGTGGGACTGTCAGCACAGCACTGGCTGCCCACTCCTCCTGGCTCTCCTGGGTTGTGGTGGCAAGGAAGTTCAGGTGGAGGACCTCACTGCCCTCCCTAAGAAAGCAAATGGCTGTGAGACCCATTCAGAAGAGGAGCAGCAGTGTCCCTCACCAGCAGGCGCTCCGGTAGTGGACACAACATGGTTCCCTCCACCATCTGCCCACTGCTTCCCCGCAATTTGAAACCGCAATCCGTTGTCAAGGTCTGTGTCTGTAAGCTTGTCTGAACCATGCATGGGAACCACTCTACCAGCTCCATTTAGCTCCATGTGTCAATTTGTTATTTCATAGAATAGAGCAAAGCTGTTATCTCATAAAGCTGCAGAGACAGTATCCCTGGTACCCTACACAGAGAATCTCTGCCGCCACTAAAATTTGCACTTTCCAAAGGAATTAATTCAGAGCTGCGGGCTGTTTAAAGAGTAAGTGACTCTGGCTTAGATGAGATACTTGGAAAAAAACTTAGAAAATTTTGATCAAAAGGAAATCACCCAAATTGGAGCTCTATATTACTGTCTTTTTCACAGTCCCCCTTTGACCTCTAGAATAAGCTGGATTTTTCAGTTCTAAAAAAACCATCAGATTACTGACTTTTGAAGGAATTTTTTTGTTTTGTGGTGCTTTTTGGAGTGCTGTTTTCATAATTCTCTTCTATTGTGTGAGGGCTGTTCCTTTAATTCATCTTTTATAAAAGTTTAAAATCCCTCTAACTGATAGGTGCTGAAAAAAAAAACCAAAACAGAAAGATCTGGGGTTTTCTGTTTTGCTCAGGCTAACAGTAACATTTGTGTTTGCCTACTTAATTACAAAATGCTGGTCAACTGTGTGACTTTCTCTCATTTATCTGACAGGTAAGCTGCAAAGTACTGCAATTCTTCCATCAGTACATGCTGGGCTGCAACTACTTCTGGATGCTCTGTGAAGGCATCTATCTTCACACGCTGATCGTGGTGGCAGTGTTCGCCGAAGAGCAGCGCTTGCACTGGTATTACCTCTTGGGCTGGGGTATGTATCTTACCATTTGTAGCAAGATGGTCAGTACTCTCAGGTGTTTGAGTTCTTCTAGCACTTATATACCAGTTATGATCTCATTTATAACACTAGATTGTAACTCAAGCTCTTGGATCCTAAATTTGAGTGCATATAATTGCATGGGCTTAAAGACTTACCAAAAAACCCACAAAAATGTATTTTTATTTGCTACATCTTGGGATTTGCAGAAAGACATGCTGAAGTTCTGTTAAGAAAAGCTATGGGAGAAAATATTTCTATTCAAGTATATCTCTTCTGAAAAAAAGTTGTGTATTTTTGTCACTTATATGCAAAAACATGATTGTGTGGCAGTACCTATAAAGTATAATTTTCCTGGAACCAAGAGGAAAGATCAGTATCTATGTCTCACAAAGTGAAGCAAACACAGCAAACAAAAAGAGGAACCAGAATTTCTCTGAAAGTGAATCCAGTATCAGAAATATTATGGCATATATTGTTTTAAAGAAAAAAATTTGATTTACCCATGGAGTAGATAACAGCTTGGCTGTCCAGGACTATTTTTGTCCAACAGCACTGATCTCTAAAGCATTTCAGAGAAACATACAGGTGTCCATAAGCAAATCTTAATTATATTCTACAAGAGAGGTTACAAACCTGTACACAATGGATGCAAATTCCATGTGGTCACAGGCATATTGCCCAAGGAACCATGACTGGGTCTAGTTCTTCATCTCCAAATACGCAGATCTCTTCTGTTTTCACTATGGGACCCCTTGCCTTTTTAATGGGTAGTAGCAGCAGATATTTTTCCTTTGGATTGTCTGGTCCAATAAAAGGCCATATAAATATAACCAATATATTACAATGAAGTCTCTTTTACGTTTAAATCAGTATTGTAAATCCAGTCCACATCAGTGTTGACAGAAAATCAGTATCAAGAGCTTTTCTCCAATTTGGCAACCATGAATCTTTGGCCTCATTCCAACTTCTGGTAAGGCAGTTCCCATATCTTGAAACCACTGGTGCAGCAAAGCAGCAAATGATGGACCTTTATCCATTGTCCCACTGCACATAGGGATGTTCTTGCAATCCCTGTCTGAAGCAGACACAATTTATTCTATATTTGTCATCCTCTTCGGCGAAGTTGTACTTTTTCAAGATTATTTCATTTGCAGCAGGAAAATAGAAAAACAGCCCTATTGCTTAAACCAAGAAAAATTAGGAGTTTTTAGATTAGATTAATGGATAATTAGATAACTAGGTAATTGGATCAGAGGTAAACAACCCAGTTCTACATGTTCTGAAGAAATTCAGAACTCTATCTTCAAACAAAATTTAGGTATCCAATATTTGATCCTAAATAGGCAGTGAGAGCAAAGTTATCCGCTATTTGGATTTTCATTTTAAAGTCTGGTAATTTATTTTCCTCTTATGCTAAAAGGCTTAATGCTCTCTGGATACCTACATTAGATTTCTAGAAAATTAGCATGATTTTCTAGTTTATATAGATTCTAAGTGTCAGATAGCAGTCTCCAGGCATGTAAGAATTTGTCTTTGATGTTTTTGTCAGGTTTTTTGTTGGTTTTTTTTTAATGAGAACACAAGCATGTGATCTTTTTTATTGTGAGAAGGGCATCATTTCTAAGAAGAGGGGCACCTGCCAGGCTTTTGGAATTGAAAGTGTGGGGAACATTATCAGCTCTTAAATGAAGACAACCTTCCTGAAGAACCCTAAACCAAGTTAAAGTTTGTGGACTTTGTCAGTCAGGACTCAGAAAGCTGAGTCCTCTAGGAGCAAGCAACTGTGCTATCACAAAAATCTCATAGCTCAGAATATTTGAATATAAAAGGTCTCACAGGGCTCTGAGACAGCAGCCCGATGTGAAGATTCATTTTAAACATTTGCTTCCAGGTAAAACTTTTTCCATTTTCATGTCTTGCAGAACAAGGCTTCCCAAAATAATGTCACTCCATATCCAATTATGCAAGAGGAATATGGTCATGGACATGGAGGTTTTTTTGTGACATTCAATTTAGGCAGTGCAATTTAATGCAACTGTGACATCCAGCCTGCAATAAAAGCTTACTAGGCAGCTGTAGTAGTGCTGAGAATGCCATCAGCAGCATGGTGGGTAATTCAATGAAGTTACCTGATCAGACACACATCAGTATTTGCAGCACTGCCCAAAAAGTAAAGAGGGTAGTGGCTGTGGTAATAGGCCGCTGATACCTTGAGAAGGAAAATGTTATTAAAAATGAATATAACTGACAATGAGTTATGTTCATTTTTTATGAAACTAGATGAATGCTTCCACCAAAAAAGAGGTAATTATTGGCACCTCCTAACTAAAATATAAATATTATTAATATGAAAACGGTCTAATTAGGACTATCTGGTGACCCCTTGAATTTGCATGAATCATTGTCATTCCACTGATTCCAGGAGCAGTAACACAGACTGACTTTAAACATCCATCTATGTTAATCAGTGGAGAGACATATGTTTCTCCAAAGGGCAATACAGAGGAACCAGAGCAGCCTGTGCTCTGAATTATAATTCAAGAGATCAAGGCAAATGTACAAGATGAAGTTACTCATTATTCACTGTTAATGCTAATCCCTATGCCAGAAGATGTAGCTTATTTTACTTGGAAAAATGACTAATGACATTTGTAAAATAGCTTTATAAGAAAAATAATAATCTGAGCAAATATAAAAACATCTACAAAAGGTTTGAGGTGACTGAATGGAATCTGACATGGACAGATGTACTTCAAGGCTGATGCCATCAGTTGACCCCTTCTCTGGGAACTGCTGCTGGGGATGTCATTTCTATTTGTTATTGTTTCACGGGGTCAGGAAATTACCATTAGGCAGGACAAGAAAACAGCATCAACTGTGTGCAACCGTACAGTCCACTCTGGCTGCTTCAGGCAGCTTCACCCACATCAAAGTGAAAAGGGGGTCATTTATTTCAACAGTGCTGAAACTGAGTGCCTTCCAAATTGTGCTGGGAATACTGACCTAATTGCCAGTTTGTGCTGTAAAGGACCTGGCATGACCTAAAGTGATATGTCATATCTGTTCCTGGGACAGCTGGGGTAACACCTTCTCTGCATTATTGTCTGCTCACCATGTATAGGGGGACTCTGCAGTGATACACAAAACTATGACCCCGCAGTGCTTGGTGCTCCACTTCTCAGTAACTCTGCTTTTTGGCCCTTTCCAAGAGAAGAGCAACATTTAGCCCTAGAAGAGCCCATCCCGCCTGCAGCTGGAAATCTGAGCATAGAGAACCATGAGCTTCTTAGCCTGTAACTGGCGAATGAAGACTTTCCATTGCATTCTTGAGATTTGCTTTTGAATTTGTTGAGCCAAATATCCTAGGCTAATGCATTTAGCAGAAGAAAAAAGCCTTTTTGCATCATGTGGCATGCTCTACTCACAATACTCCAGGCCACAATTTTCAACAGAAGTTTTGCTATTAGAGAAAAGCTCCTTAAAAATTGCATTTCAAAGTGTCAACAAAACTGGCCCAGACCTGCTCCCTTTCCCATTCAAAACTACTTTCTCAAGCTGTCAGTCCCATGAGCTCACCCTGAGGTCATAAGCTCCTCTCTTTTCATTCTGAGCTTTTTGTTGTTTTGCTGTGCATCATCACCCAAAAAGGGAATTCTGCAGCCAGAAACCAAGACAACATTTTCTAAAAAAATATAAATCAGAAGGCAATCCAGTTTGTTCTCCCACAGCTGCATTGTCCTCCCAAGGTAAATTGCAATAAGAACTCTCTTTTTGGGCAGTAGAGTAAGTAGCTATTGCATAAAGATACCTGGAGACTTAAAAGTGTCCTATTTATGTATTTTTGGACCTTATTCTCAGTCCCCACAACATGGTTAAGGATCCTGCATCTCTTCTAAACATTTTTATGAAGCCACTAACATGTGAAAAAAATGGGAGCTATGTTCTTCCCTCTGTGATTAATCATGGTATCGACAGGATATTTTCACACATTTTCATTTGTAATTATAGAATATCCAAAGCTCAGTAGAAACGCCCGTGGTTTATAGGGAAGAGGCAGCAGTAGCACCCAAGGTGTGCATCCAGCTCTCTGCACAGGACAGACAAGGCAGCAGATCATGTCCAGCTGTCTGTATGTGCAAGGCTGTACAAACTGGGGTCAGCCCTGCAGTACAGTCTCCCCAGTTCCAGGTTTCCAGCCTATCAAAGAGGGACATGACATTTAAGCAAGCTGAAGGGAAATGCGCAGGAGTGGACCAGACTGTCACTCTCAGTGTCAGGCTGGAAATAAGAACTTGAGCTTTCCACTTTGTTGAGCATGGCATGTTGCCAAGCCCAGTGCAAATTTGCTCCCATCAGCTCCCCGTCAAAGCCTCCTCTGAGGTGGCACAAATAAGTCAGGATATGTGGATTTATGGTATTCACAGCTCCTCTCCCTGTTCAGATAAAGCAGCATGGAGTGGGCTTGGCCGCAGAGAGGCTGGGAATCTACAGAAAATATGAAAAATTCTCATTGCCCAAAAATCTCCTGGCTCCAAACACTTTTTCGTGCCACTGGCTCCAAAAGAGAAACTCTTCACTCTGTTTTTATTGCTCCATCATCTGGCATGCAAGTCAATGTGCCTCTCTCTTGCTCAACAGCTATTTACATGATTTTAACAAGCGTCCCTGGTTTCCTGAGGGAACACTCCTCTGAGAACAGAGTGATCCCTACATCCTTCCCACACTGCCTGCTCACACCCTTCCCTGCACAAGCCAGAGCAGTGCAGGGCTGCTTGACAGCAGCTTTGGGACACCCCAGGAGAGCATGGTCTGTGGGGTTTGCTTCTCCTTTTGGCTTGCCTTGAATGTTAATGTTAACTCTGAGGTGTTGCCAGGGTCTGAGTGTGATGGAATAAGAGTTCTTTCCTGAAAGATGTGATTTCACATCCATATGTGTTGTGAACAAGAGACTTATTAATGTGTGAGATACATGAAATTCAAGCTGAACAAATACCAAGACTGATCTATAACTTGAATCATTTCAGGGTTCCCTTTACTGCCAGCATCCATTCATGCAGTTGCAAGAGCTAGATACTTCAATGACAAGTGAGTAGCATGTCTGTTTTTGAAGGAACTTAGCATAATTTAACTGTGCGGCAAATTTTATTCAAGTTAATAATAAATGTTAATGTATTTCTCCTCCAGCTGCTGGATGAGTGTTGACACACACTTACTTTATATTGTTCATGGACCTGTAATGGCAGCTTTATTGGTAAGAATATTATTTGCTAGCAACAGCATAATAATTATTTTAGAAATGCTGCTAACCTGAACAAAATAGAAGCTTCTGTACTGTATAAGTATTTTGGTCAAAACTCAGAAGTAACTAGAGGTTTTTTCTACTCAGTGTTACAAAGGACAGGCTCACAACACTTTATTCCAGTGAGACTTATTTGAGACTAATACACTGCACTTATGTGACATCAATCATTTAACTATGCCTTAGCTGGGGTGAGCTGATTGCTCAGCATGAGTTTTGCTGGTCACTGAGCTGGTATGGTCCAAAGGTAGAGCTAAACGAGTCCAGGGACAGGACTGGACTGGGCTGTCTGAGTAGCCCGACAAGATTCAAAGTGCAGCATGGCAATGCAACATATAACACCTGGTATGCCAGTCGTGCAGATTGGCATGGTAACCCTGACCTTCCGGACAGGTGCACAAAGGGTTTTATTCAACCCAAGCCCCAAGCTCATCTCAGTGTGTCACCCAAGATGCACTGCCAGCTTTTGATCTGCCTCTTACTTGCAAACACCTGCATGGATATATCTGCAATAATTGCCTCAGAGATCAAAGAGTAGTGCAGTGAGTGCTGGGAACACCTTTGAATAAACAACTTTCCATATAATAGCTGAAGAAACCAAAAATCTTTCTACCCCTTCTGGGAAAGCAATCTTTAACATCAGCTATGTGAAGTAGTCTATCCTTCCCTGCCATATATATAGTCTCTTGGTCCCATAGAATCATATTTACTGTGGGTTTATTGGTTTAATCTTGATTGCATCTGCTATTACAATGCCAACTACCATCTAAGAGAGGCCATTTAACCTTCATTTTTGTCATTGTGATCCCAGTCTGTACATCTTGGCCACAAAGAAAAAAGCGACTGGGGTGTTTTTTATGGAAAAAGAGCAATCTTTAGCTGTTTTCAAAATAAGACATTATAATGTCTGTACTGCACTCATGTAATTTCCAGTCTTATTTTTCTTATGAAGGTGTCAATGTCTACAGAATGTCCTGCTTGATTTACTACAAAAATCCCACAGTGACAGACTGATTCAGAAGAGCTAAGGATTTTTAACTTTGTAATCTTTCTTTGACTTTTCACAGTTACTTTCAGAAAATCTAGAAGTGAAGGTTAAGCAGAGTGAGTGAAGTCAGAATACAATGGAGAATAAGGTTTACATTTAATGCTGAATGGGACCTCAGAAGTAATTTATTATTCCTCTTTTCCAGTAGAGTACAAATGTAAAACAGTTGAAAGGTCTCCCAGTGTAGTTCAGAAGTGATGAAATTCTTTACCAAAGCTTGCTGATTTATTGTTCTGAAATAATCAGCTGAAATTTCTGGTATATGTATAGGTGATTTGAGCTCTTGAAATGTCTATGAAAGTTATACAGCTTACATACTTATTTCAAAAACTTAGCAGGAAAGCCTATTGAAGTTCCAAAGTGTCAATGCCTGATTTTACTGGAGTAGAGTGGAAGAGATCTGAGTACACTGGAGACCAAGAGGGTTCTGTGATTCCAGGGATGTCCACAGGGTAACCACTGAGCTCATTTTCAGCCTGGGTCTGCCCTCCCTCTTCCTGCAGGCTCTCAGCACATCCCACCAGCAGCTCTCTGCAAAGCCAGGGTCAAGGGCAGGTTACTGTATGCTGAGATCAGATTTCCAGAAAAAACGGAGGAGAGGAGATGCTGAACTACTTGGTATCACTGACCATAAGGGTCAGGGGCAACATTTTCTGGTGTCTGGGGTTTCTGCCCTGAGACAGCAACTGTTACCTGTTCCATAGGTAATGTACCCCGGGGTCCCTGCAGTCTGGCGGAGGCAAGGGGCAGCCTAGGTTTTCCTCAAGAGCAGCCTTACACCTCTACTCACACAGGAGCCTGAAGCATTAGTCCATGGAGCATATTCCTTAGGGAAATCGTGTGTTCCCATAAGTCCCACGTGCCCAGTGACATGCTGGGGTTTGTCTCACCTGTCAAGACAGCTTGGCAACTATCAGACCCAGGACAGAGACATGTTTATTTCTAGGGGACAATTTGTCCACTCCATTTAAACTTCAGGCATAAGTGTTCCCTGGAAACCCTAAATTTGCCCACATCAGTGTCAAAACAGGCAGTGCATCCTAGAACTGATCCCTGCCCACCTGAAACATCCATGCAGGCTCCAAAGCAGGTAGAGCTGCTTAGCATATCTTCTCTGAAAATACTCAAGATACTTTCCAAAACCAGACTGCCCAGGAGCTTCCCATTATGAGGTACAATGAAGCTGGAAAGCTACACTTTACTGACATTTATGTGCTCTGTATCTGTATTTTGAATGTCTATTTAATTTGAATGCTTTCACCTACAAAAGCTTTGTTTTTTCAGGTCAATTTTTTCTTTTTGCTTAACATTGTCCGAGTTTTGGTGACAAAGCTGAGAGATACTCACCGTGCTGAGTCCAACATGTACATGAAAGCTGTCAGAGCCACTTTAATCCTGGTGCCCTTACTAGGAATTCAGTTTGTTATTATTCCCTGGAGACCAGAAAACCGACTTGCTGGAGAAATATACGATTACATCATGCATATACTAATGCATTACCAGGTATGTTAAATAGTAGCAGCTTCGGTGTAGTTGAATTGCTTGATGTTAAGCTAATTTACTCAAAGATACTGTTGCCAGGGCTTTTGCCCTAAATCTCGAAATAACTGGGCTTTCAGTTCTTTTCCAGCCATTTCATACTATTGGATTATCTGCATTTACACAAGTAGCACCACTGTGTAAAGAACAGAGACAAGATAGGGGAAACAATGTAATAAGTCACCAAAAATATCAGTTTACACTATTTGTAAACTATGGAGAGAAAACTGAGTTCACAGAGTGCTTTTATGTTCCAACACAATTTCTCTTGAACTACTCAAATTGACTGAAACCAGCGCTGCGACCTTAATGTTAAAATAAGCAGTGTTTGCAAACTGTTGTTCAGACGGAATGCCAACACACAAAAGAATAAAACAGAGACAAATAAGCTTCATTTAGGAGTTAGAATTCCACTATTAGGCAGTTTAAATTACAAGACTGACATTTTCATTTCAAAAATGTTTTGAAAATACAGTAAGTATCATTCAGTAAGCCTAGTTTATTTTCTCTTGAAAACGAAACAAGCCAAACCTAAATGACTTCAAATTCTGGGTTATCTGGTTTACTGACTGGAATATATCCAGTCCTATACTGACTAGGAAAGACAGTTTTTCAATGCATTTGTGAATAGTGGTCAAAACAAGCAAATATGGTGACCTAGTTCTTACTTCCTTTCATAAGGAAGCTAAGTGAAGAAATTATTTTAATGCTGTAATAAGAAAACAGCTTAAAAAATAGCAGTGCTTTTTCCTTAAATGAAGTGATAAATAAGGCTGCCAAAATCTATGCATCCTGTCAGATTATATATCCTGCTTATCATCCTTATCCCTTCAAAACTGTGGGTGTTCCTGCTGCTCTGTGGATAGAATAACTGAAGTTATATGTCTGCTTTTGAAGCATATGCCATCTTATATTACAGCTCTGCTCAAAGGAAATGAGAGCCTTGTTTCTTCTCTTGTTACCTGTATTGTTATTTTTTCATTCACAAGAGCTATAAAGGAATATCTCCAAATTAGTTTTTTGGTGACAAGTTATTTCCTTACAGTTTTAGCAAGTTTGGATAAGACAGAGTGTTACAATAATCACTTTACTCTTAACTTTAAAATCCTGTGCAGTTGTTGGAGAATTGCAAAACCAATTATAATTGTCTTAATTAAAAATTCTAATTATGATCATTATGCAGTAGAAAGTCACCAAACTGAGGCTAAAGTGGAGGCTGTACTGATGAAGGGGCTTGGGTGAGGGAGGGATCCAAGGCAGGAAAGTTTCATCCCAGATGGGTTCCTTCTGCTCTCACAGAAGAGCCCTTGACACCTCTGCGGTGTAATCCCAGTGTGCTTCCTGCTAAAAGTTGGCCTTTTGGAAGGGCTGTGCAGTTGTCCTGCTGGCTGCAGCCAACTGCAATCCTCCCTTTTCCACCTTGAGTGGATTTTTAATTGTAACCTAAAACAAACATTCTTAATCCTTTCCCAAACATTTATTGTATGCATATTTGAGATTGCCAGATGTATAATCACTCCTCTGGTGCTCATTTTCTTCTAGGGCAGGTTCTGTAATTAGCAGACACTGTATTAACTTGTGCAATGGTTGTGTTTCCCTGCTAGCTACTGTGCTCCCATGACCCACAGCACAGCCAACCTGTGCAGACCCTAGCAAGAGTCTGTGAGGTTTTGCATGTCAGTCACATAAAAGCAGACATCATGGAAACAAGTACCAATCTTTTTTTGGTGGAGAATGTAATACATTCTTCATTTCTGCACTGGTTAAACAAGCAATTTTTATGCCTTTTCTAGAACAGAAAGAGAGGCAAGTTTTCACAGTACATCACTGCTTTAAGTCAACATGAAGGATTGATGTGTTAGTTATATAATTCATGTACAGAGAAATGGTGCAAACTGCAGTCTATTGTAAAACTCAGAGGACTGAAGATAAGAAAGAATTTGTTCACAAAAGAAACCATGTAATGGTATTTCTATCAGAGAATGGTTTTCCCAGTTGAAAAACAACACATCAGTATTTTATTTTATTTTATTTATCAACAAGCTAGGTTTCCTCTGCTGAAGTCACTTCTGAATAACAGAAGAATTCTGGTTTTGACCTGTCCCACTCTTTTTGTGATGGTATCATCAATGCTCACCATTTTAAGCAGAAGTGGTTTTTCGAATATGCGTGTATGAACAATTCACAAACACTGTATGTCTACTGCATGTGTCTTTCACACAATAGACCAGATTCTTCTTAACAGATCTGAAGAACAGATACGTGTATGATAAAAAAATGGAAGGCTGGCTTTTATGCTGCAAATGGGAAAGCGTATACTTTTCCAGCCCAGCTAGCCAATTTCCCATTAATCCTCTAAATGCAGAGGTTCATATCTCTTCTCACCATCACCAATATCAGCTCTTTAGTCTCCAGAATGTTGAAATGAAAAGTGCACCACGGCAAAAGAAAGACATTTCAAGTTGCGGTTTAACTCCAGCTGGCAACTCAGCCCCACAGAGCCACTCTCTCACTCCCCACAGTGGGATGGAGAATTGGAAGGTCAAAAGTAGGAAAAGTCATGGGTTGAAATAAAGACAGTTTAATAGATAAAGCAAAAGCCATGTATGCAAGCAAAGCAAAACACAGAATTCACTCTCACCTTCTTGTGGCCAAGCAGGTGTTCAGCCATCCTCAGGAAAATAGGGCTCCATCACACGTAACAATTACCTGGGACCAAAAAAGCCAGTGTTCGTCACATCCCCATTTTGATTCTTCTCCCACTTTATATGCTGATCATGATGCCATATGGTCTGGGATATTCCTTGGATCAACAGGGTTCAGCTGTCCTGACTGTCCTCTCCCAGCTCTTTGAGCACTCCCAGCCCACTCATGGTGGGGTGAGATGAAAAGCAGCAAAGGCCTTGACTTTTGGAGGCACTGCTCAGCCATAACTAAAACATCCCTGCATTATCAACACTGTTTCCAGCCCACATCTAAAGCAAAGCTTCGTACTAGCTACTATAAAGAAAATTATATCTGCCCTACACAAAACCTGCACACCTTAATTGGAATGACATGCATGAATTGGGATGTTTTATGTGCATTGGGGAAAACACACAGCTATCTTATTTAACAGAACTCCTAAATTAGACACCAGAAAGCAAACAAATATTTGCATTGCAGAAAAGCCAGTGATTTTCAGGTCTACCTTAAAGTACCTNTCTTCAGAGCCATCAGAGATTGGCTCTGCTGGAAGATGATGAAAGATGCAAACTTCCCCGGGCTGTAAAGTATTAGGGTACAGGATGTGCCGGCTCCTTGCACACCTCTACCATGAAAACACATCTGTCAAAAGCCTGAAAACCCCATCACACTGCCCATCAGTGAAGACAAAATGGAGTGCCTGGGCAAAGGGAACGCCTCCTCTGAAAGGGTGGAACAGCAACAACCCTCAGTCCTGCATGTAGCTGCACTCAGGTCTCCATTCCAAGATAGAGAGAAGTGGCTTGTGCCTGACGACCTGGCAGGGCCTCCTGCACCTCTGCTGGTGCTGGGGCTGCAGCTGACACTTCCTCCCTCCCTGGTACCACTGAAAATCTTTTGAGAAGTCCTAGGCTGTAAAGAGATTGGGGTGCTGTGCTTCTGTCAGAGGTTCTGCTACCAACAGCCAGTACCCCAGCTTCTGATTTCTGGCATCGGTCCATAGCAAACGACCCACAAGAAAAAAAGAAGAGTAGGAAAATAACTGCACGATGCAGCAATTAGTCCCACATATAGTCCCACAGTCCTCCCAGAGCTCTCAAACCAGCCCGGGGATAAATAAGCCTTTGCTTTCAAGCTCCCTCCACCAACTGTCCCATCTCACTGAATTCTATCTCCAGCACCTTCAAGCCAGGTGTTTAGAGGCCGTCAGGTTGCGTAGAAGGGCACTGTCACTGTGCCAGAGAAGAGAGAGCAATGGAGGTCTGTGAGGGAGGGGTGGAAGAACGGCCCCTGAATCAACAGCAATATACAAGCAGCTAAAGCTGCTCTTCTCAATACCATAGTGACTGTGATTCTAATTGCGTAAGTCTATGTCTAATGAGAAATTAAAATGCTATTCAGCATAAGGGCCTTAGTTTTTATTGGCAAATGAAAAGGGTTTTTTCTGCTGGAAAATGAGAGGATAATCACTGGTTTTTTTCTCCACAAGTGAGATCCCTTGTGTGCCACTCAGCAGTTTCCAAGCAGCACCCTCAGGACTGTAGCACCCACCCTGCCAGGCAGAAGGATGCAGCTCAGAGGGGCCTGGTCTGGTACCAGGGTATTTTGAATCTTTTAGGCCTGGGTTGGACTGCATATATATCCACACTGCCTCCAAGTTTTAAATTTAGCTTTCTATGCAGCCTTATACAGAACAAAATTAAACCATTTAAAAGTAGCCTCTTAAAAATAGTGAGATATTTCAAGGTATTTTAGAAGGTATTCATTCCATCTGTTTCTCAGTTTAAAAGGAAATAAATATCCTCTGTAATACCAAACCAGGCAGAAATATTTTTTCCTGCTGTTCAAAGTTAAGGTTATAGGACTGCTTTTGACAACATAAATGTTCTTTCTTTGTTTTCTGTTCTTTTTTTTTCTCCTTGGATTATTAGTAGTTTAAAAACATTTTAATATTTTGAGCCAAATAAAGTTAGGGGAAATATTTTTATGTAAGCTGGATGTTGCAAAGTGCCATTTTTGTATGAAAAATTCATGCAAAAAAATGACAGTCATGAAACCTCCATAGAGAGCAGGAAAAGAAGTAAAGTGTGAGCTTTGGTTGATGGGACATCTCTGTCATTTTGCAGCAGGTGGGCTGCTATCTTCAGCCCTCTCATGACAATCTCCCCACCACAGTGGCAGCAGAAACTGCACAGACACATCCTTTGCTTTGCTTATTTTTTTTATGTTACATAAATGAACAATTCATAACGCAGTCATTTACCTCAGAGATGCTATATGAATGTGCTGTGTATGAAGCTGGTGAGATGACAGAGGTGGGAATGAGATGCACTTCTATGAACAACCTCAGCATGCTTTTCTTTTTTTATATTGCTGTCTGTTCAGATCCAGAAGTAAGAAGTGAATGGACATGGAACAAAATTCACATAAAGAATCAAAACCTGCTTTTTATATTATGACCATCTGTACTATTACATATGACATCATCTTCTACCATCAATAATGAATATATCACCCCACTAAAATCTTAACAGCAACATAGTGTGTAGTTGATTAGGGCAGAAACTAAGGCCCTGGACAAGGTCAGGAATAGAAGGAATAAGTATATCTATATACGCTTTCTTGGTTTAATGGAGACATAAGATCAAATAACAAAATAAAAAGAGCTATGAGAAACCTATGTAAATTTGCAGTATCTGCATAGGTATTTTTTGTTTGTTTCTTTTTAACCTGAGCAAATTACTCAAACTTCTCTTCAAGACACTCGTGTCTTCAGAAGAGTGAGATACAAATTAAATACCTGTCAAGCAAAGAATTTACTAAGACCAGTACAGTCATTTAAAGACAGGAAAAGCCTCACTAGAGTCTTAATAAGGTACGTGAAGGTCTGAGAGCTGCTGACTCTGGACAATCCCTATGGCATGATTCAGCTGAAAGCCACATTCATTTGTTCTTCACATAGTTTCAGAAATAAAGAATTTCAGAAGTCATTAAAGGCCCTAATCTTAAAATAAATATATTCTTCATTTCTGCTTTCAATACCATGGCCAACATTATCATCTGCTGGGAGCAGACAATATATCACAGGTTAGTTTAACAACTCCACACAGTGGCAGAGAGATATAATTGACCTAGAGATCTTGTCCTCAGCAAGAATCGTATCCTGAGCAAAAAACATCAGCAGTCAGAATTTGGAAGATATATGTCAAAGAGATACGAGAAATAACCCATGGGCCTTAAATTAAATAATTAACCTACATGTAGTCTGTCACATGTTTTAATAGATCCACTGTATAATTACAGTCATCCCAAGCCCTCCTGGCTCCAAACAGACAAAGCTGGTGTCTGCTACTGATATCTCTGTAGCTTTACAGCTGAAGATAACAATAGCCCTCTGAACTATGGACAAAACTTTATGCATAAAAACAAGAAACAGAAAAACAAATAGAAATAGAAGTAGAAATAGAAATAGAAATAGATAGTAATATAGATGGCAGAGTCCAGAGGGCCATGGCAGGTCGAAGAAGAGCAATGAGAAATACATAGAATGGACTAGAGAAAAGTATTTTTTCAGCCAGGACGTGTAAAACATGCATGGTCTCAAAATAACAATAAGCCAGGTGTGCTTTCAGCTCACTCTAAACTAGAAGAGCAACCGAAAGGGATATGAGGCATCACACCACCTTCCACTTTAACTTTTCTGTTAGAAGTTGTCTGCAGAAGACATTGGTTAAGGGAACTACACTCTTGATTAGCAGAAAAGTGAAGCAATTGCAGGATGTAACAGGAATTCCAATACCATATAGCAACTGAAACGGAAAAGGGTTTCACTTCAATAGCTCAGGTTCAATTTCTGTCTTTAGGTAACCTGAGCTTCCCAAATTCCCCCCAAACGCTCTGATTGAAGAACAGACTTGGAAAAAAATTCTCTGCTTCTTTCTCTCCACCTGCTGTCTTCTGATTTGCCATTCCTCATGTGGCCTATCCATTGAGCATCCCTGCTCACAGAGGAGATCAAGATCCATCTCGTTTGCCATTATGGCTGACTGATGTAGGTGAAATCACTTTTAGTAAAATAACAAGACCCTGCTGCAAGGGTGCACAGTCCAGTTCCAGAGCAGAGATTTTCCCCAACTGCGCACATTCCTGCAGTGCCCACAGCACAAGCAACATTGGTATAGGCCATGAGGAACTGGCGCATTTTCTACCCTTGCAAAAATTTTGATTTAGAAATGTCTGGTCTGGCAAAGTCCTGCTTTAGAGTTGTAAGGTTTTGTTTGACTTTGTGAAGCTTCTCAGCCCAAAACTTATGGACAAGCTATTGTGCATTGCTTACTGCATGCTAGGATTTGAGTTTTATGAGAATACTCACTGCTTTGATAAAATGTGAGAAGAAACCTTTTTTTCTCGCTATGTCTACCCTTCATCCTCCTCCTACATGCTTTTCTCTGTTGATATTTGAATTTATGTCAAATTATAAATTCTGCATCAGATAAAATCTATTAGAGAAAAAATAATTGTCAAAATTGAAGCAGTCAGCATTTGTCCAAACCAGCCTCTGTATCTCTATATAAGCATTTTGTTAAAAAGTTATTGCTTATCCTGTTTGTGGTCCAAAATATACATCTGAGAGTCCAAGACATTTTGCAAAGCATTATCTACAATTCAACTGGTAATCATTTAAATGAAGGTTTTATAGAAAAGATACAACTGTAAAGCTCTTCAAAGCAGCCCTTGGGAACATAAGCTGCATTGCAGTTCTCCCCTCAGTTTCACAAACTGCCATACATTTGGTTTATAATAACTGGTTTAAGTAATTTAGAATGATGGCATTTGGCTCCCAGTGATGCTATGTAGTGCTATTTTAATAAGAGCGAGTGCAGTTAGGACATGGACCAGTGTAACTACATAATCCTGAATGGCAGGCTCTCTGTGCAAGAATTTTCTCTCTTATTAATTTCACACTTTCTCATCCCTTATTCCTGCCTTGGCCCTGTTTAATCTTATAGCAGTACTGAAATGCTATCTGAACAACTGTGGTGATGATGAAATTAATTTAAAGCCTTTTACAACCAAGCTATGATCTGCAGTGTCTTTTTCTTCTGCTTCCCTGCCTTCTAACTCATCTGCTGTGGTGGGTTTTTTCCTTTTTCTGACCACTTACACCTTTTCTCACATCCTCTCCATCCATTATGATGCCCAACATACAAGTTCACTTACCCTGACATACCGTTCCATTTAAAACCTTCCTGGGACAGCTGGATTCTCTGTGGCTGACACTTTTGACTGGATAGCTATACTCTGATGAATGAGTGGAAATATATAGGACACAAATCATGTGCCATCTCTTCAGCAAAATCAGTAGCAGTGTGGTTCTCCTCTGTAAGCAAAATATATATCTACCTTTCATTTTCCTTCTCTACATCTCTTATATATAAATAACTTCATAGCCATAACAGGTAATCTATAAACTCTAGTAATATAGGGGGAAAAATGGTAATACATTATGAAAAGACAAAAAATCCATTTAATAGCATACCTATGAAAGATGGGGTGTGTCTGTGACGCAGAGGAATTGGATTAATGTTTTTATCTTGTATCCATCAAGTCCAAATTTCCAAAATATGATGAAGTCTATATATTCTGATCCCTAAACTCTTTTCTTTTCCTTCTCTTAGGGCTTACTTGTGGCTACCATATTCTGCTTCTTCAATGGTGAGGTAAGTGTGTGAAATGCAGAAAATGAGCAGAACATGAAAAATAGTCCTGCTGTTCATTAATGAAGATGTGAAGCATGACACACTACAGACTTTGAAACCACATGAAGTCACTTTCACTCTCCACACACAAGCAGTGGTGTGCATTTCTGAAAGCTCAGTGCAGTGTGACTGGAATATCTCTGAGCAGATGTATCAGGTGTCCTACCATGACAAAGCAGATGGCACCTAATGAGGTACAGGCACAACACTCTCACCCTACTATCTGCAAGTTCGAGATGGAGGTCTAAGTAAAGGATAAAAGTGCTTTACTCCCCTTCCTGCCCCAGAACAGCGGGAAGAACCACAGTACCCCATAAGAAGCAGAGGGGCATTCAGGGATCTGTTTGGAGAATGCAGTGCTGAGCTCAGGCCAGAGCCATGGAAAACCCATCCCTGGTAGCACTGTCAGAGGTGAAGAAGTGCAATTTCTTGGCTCCTTTGAGGATTAGCACTGGCCTTTTTACAGTCAATGTTTCTGTGTAGTAATTGAGAAATAAAAACCCTTGAGGCAAAGATCTCTCCCATTCTCCTACAGCTGGACCATATATATGTATACATACCTAAAGTGGTTTTTAGATCCACTTTACTACTTTTTTTTTTACAAGAATAGCAGGTTAAAATATGTCAAGAACCATTTTAATTCCTACAGCAAGCCATTTTCCAAAAATGGTTGGCAGCAAAAAAGCTTTTTCAACACATCAAGAGTATTCAACTGTAGCAAAATAAAATACCATGTATCTTAGCAAAGCTGGGCAGTCCATTAAAAAGTTCATTTTCAATTCAGAGCAGATGAATTAGATACAGAACAAACTTTGTGGTGCTAATGCTCAGTATGTCAATCTAGAGAGATATTTGTGCTCCTGTTTATCCCTGTATATTATTAGAAACCAGCAAATTCCATGTAATGATGTGACCACACTGATGTTTTGATAGAAACTGGAAGCAAGTTATGTTATTGATAAGGTGTTACTGGCTGATTTGATAACATTCAGGATAGCAGAGATATTAAATTCTGCCACCACTTGTCAACATCTCTGTACATTTGCCTCTGGCTGGCTCCCTGTGTAAATGTACAGAGAAACTCAAGAATAAAAAGATGAGAGGCCTCCTGCTGCAGTTCTGTAGCATGGCTCCTCAGGAGACTTGAAAGAGAATGGCAAAATGTGAGCACCTAATGACATCAGAAACTAATATGAAATGAGAGCTGCAAAGACCATGCTACAGAAGTTCACAGTTTCATGCATCCAACTAAACAAATTTGAAGACATGTACAACTCTTTTCCTAACACATTTCTGCCCCCAGTATCTGCAGGCTACTATCACCTTTCTCCTTCTGCCTTACTGTCATCACTCTGACACAGCTGAATATCCATGCCCTGGAAACAGAGGAAAACTTCTGATACTGCCTAGTATGGAGGACCTGCTGGAAAGAAAGCAGAGACCAGTCAGGCAGTTTTTGAAGCATCCTCTCCCCATAAGGATGACTGCATAGCTGTGTACAAGCGGTACTCCAGTGTCTCCTCACTGGCCTCCAAACAATGTGTTACCCCAAAATCCTGATCGTGAACATTGCTTTCTTCATTCTCCCAGTGTCACCTCCATTATTTTCAGATTAGATTTTGCAAAAAAAAAATTCCCTTAATGTTTTATAGCTTTAGTGGAAAAGGTTGATTCTCCAGCTCTAATGAGAACACCTGGATTTATGTCTAGATTAAAGGTTGTAGCAATGTTAAAAATGAGGAAAGGCCACAATAAAATGCATTGAAAACATAAACTATCTTAAAGGCTATTAGTTTCTTAGTTTCATCACCTACCTCTAATACCAAAGTACTTTTGGCAATGCTACAATGTCAGAAGAGCATATACACCTTTACAACCCCCGGAATACAATTCTCTGTTATGCACTAATGAATATATATGAAGCATCTGCTTGCCAGTATGCATGATTGATGGCTCCTTGGTGGAGCAGCTGATCAGAAACATGGATCAATGTCAGGTAGTAAGAACAAATGCCTGTGAGGATGCAGGTTTCTCAGACATGTTGAGAGTGATTTTATTGGTGATTGGATACTTTTCACCATTACACCCATTTCTAGAACTATTGCACCTGCTTCAGATTTGCAGACTGACTGTGGCAGGAGTGCTGAAAAACCCTCTCATTATTTTCTTCTAGGAAATTTTATTTGCTAGACTAGAAGGGAAGCTTTTTTTAGAATTTCCCATTGAGGTCAGCAGTGTCAATGATGACACCTCTTTAATACAGACTCAAGATTCAAGTTTGGTGCTACTTGCAACAGCACATTAGCCATAAACATCCAGAAAAGTTTATGCACTAGAGTAGATGGGCTGGGCTGGGCCAGGAGAGGATGAAAGGACTGTGACCCCTTCCTCCCATTTATTTCTGCAGTTACACAATCTGTAGACATATAAGGCACAAAACCTAGAGAAAAGCAGCAACAAACTAATGCCAAGCTGGTATTAGGGCCTTCCAAAGGGAGCACTAATCTGAGTGTGACCAAGAAAATTGAGCTAACTTCCCCCAATCCTGGTGGGTGCAGAAGAACATAGACCAAAGACACAGCCTGGTCTTCAGTCATGATATAAGATTGTTTCCAAGATGCTGCATGCATCTGCTGCCACAGAGGCTAAGATTACTTCTCACAAGAAAATTCACTGTGGGGCAAGGAGATTAATTTTAGTACTGCAGAAGTTTGGCTAATCTGGGATTTGCTTTTTCCTACTGGAATATTTAACTTCAAGACTGAAATACATGAAGCTTGGCCAGGACAAACAATGCTAAACTCAGAACCACATGACTGTGTTTTATAGTGTATTCATCATTGCTGCCTCACTAACCCCACTCTAGCACCATGAACCCAGTTACAGAAAGAAATCTAAAAGTAATAATAAGAAGCTGTACCAATGTCTGCATTCATGTGGAAGAACATGCAAACAATGTTGGGCTTTTTTACTTTTAAAATGACAAATCTTCTTGTACATCTTCATATAAAACCTTGGTGTCCAGCAGCACTGTAGTTTCTCTGTCCAAAAGCAACAGTGTTGTACACATGATACAAGGTCTCTGCAGCAGTCAGCTCACCAACCACATTTTCAAGCCTGGGATTGCTTCTAGAGTGCAAGGCTGGATAACTGAATGTAAAGTCCTTTTGGGGAAAAAACAGCCATGTATCTTATGTGCCAACGAGGTGTGAATGGATAATAGAGAACAGAAAAACCTTTAAAGTCTTGAAGAACAGAGTAAATAAACTTGGGGTCTTCATTGTTTCAGTCTTTGCTTTCTTTTATTTGCCATCACATCTGCATGGCAGGCATCGCCCTGTGCCTCCTGGTCCCCAGGTGCCTCCTCAGTCATTAATACGTCATGGCTGTGCATGTGATTTTCAGTAATGCTGCTTACATATTTAAAATCCATGCCTGAATGGTTGTAGTTGGAACTGAGTTATGATCATCTGAGATTCTTGGAAACTAGATTAGCAAGTTTTACTCAAATGCAGCAACTTGTACAATCCATTATCCATTTGTGGCCAGATCCTTGTACAGACAAACAGTTCAGCAGAGAATAAAAACAAAGATGCTTTGACCTTGTGCACTCACTGCTCTGTGGAGCCTTTTAGACCTGTATGATGGCACTTCTAATCATGGGCTGAACCAGAAGGGATGTGTCTGTTGCCTACCCACCATACATACAATGTAAGTGTCACTCTCTTTGAAGAAGAAAATTACACGCTCCTCGTGACAGTCCCTGTAAGACTCAGGGACATTGTTCTTCCCTCTCCAGTTAACCTTGCTATCACCTCCAGACCTATGGTTGTCCTGGTGGACTGTCAGTCTCCAGTTCAGCTGAGAGCAGTTTGGGAGCTTATCAGGAGCTTCTCACCTGCACAGCAGCTCTTCTCCCCATGCAAAAGCGATCAGAGCCTTGGGGTCTGTGCAGGGGGCAGGGGACGGAGAGGGCTAGGAGAGGAGCAGAAAGGCTCTAAGGGCAGGCTCTTGCTGCCTTCACTAAAGATGCTGATGTGAAACCGAATGGATGAAGCGCTGTGAAACGCAGACACGTTCAGCTTGGGGCAGAGGGAAGGGCCAGAAGTGTGCAATGGCTGGTGACCGTGGTGGGGTGGGGGAGAGGCGGCTGTGGACAGGCGGAGCTGCTCTGCACAGACAAGGTTTCTGCATTATCCTCATTGTGCCTGCCCTAGATGCCACCACCCCAGTGAGATAGGGGGAAAGTCACTCTCCTAGTACTTCTGAAGATTTCTTCTTCCAGTTTCCTCCCCGCCCCCCCGCCATAGCTTCAGGGGTGACTAAGCTGCAATATTCACACTGTGACATCAAAAGGCAATTTTTAGTCAATGGACTAAAATCTTTACAAAGTTTAACTCATGTGTAATATTTCTGTGTCAAGTGCTGCCACTGCATTACTCTTTGACCCAGTAACACTTCCTCACTAATAAACTTGGGTGATGGTGTGATAAAACATCCCTGCATGCAGCATTTTCTCTTTAATTCTCAATATTGGCATAGCAAACCTTGCTCACAGTCCAAGTAATTAAAGTTCCATTGTGACCATATGCCTTTCCTGTGCTCGATATCTAATTAACCTGCATGCAGCCATTTGTTTTCTTTTCTTCATGTGTTAGGAGAAGGTGAACAGCAATACATTCTCCAAATGACAAACACTGCCCACCTCAGCAAGAGCACAGAAACTTGTGGACTCATCATCACAGTGCCTCACCTGCACCTGCCCTCCTCTGGAGGAGAGGGTCATTTACACCAGATTGTTGTGTCAAATGCTCCTGTTCTCACCTCGTGTTGTTTGGAATCACTGATCTAAACAAAAAGAGCGGGGATTTTCCCACTTCCTGCTCATGTCACAGCACTATCAAGGGTTGCTATGCATGGACATGCAGCTGGAGAAGTGCTTCTTATTCCCTGGCAGGACTCAAAAGTTTAAGTCATTTCCTAGTGCCATGTATAACATCACTCTTAATGTAAACGTGGAATAAAATATCTTATTCCTAGCAGATGAATGTTCAAAGGTTGAAATCCTCTGTGATGCAAAGGGCTATGACCAACATTACATATTGCAAGCACAGAACCTGTTCTTAAATTACCAGAACAAAATCCCTGTTTAGGTGTCCTAATCCTCTAACTCTTTCTACAAAATTAGTCCTGGAAAGCTCTTGAAGTGTACTTACACTTTGCCATTCATGGCAAAGGCTCATTATTCAAGGCTGAGCTTCTTCAGGTATCAAAATGCATTAGGCATTTCAGGGGTAAGAATCTAACTACAGCATCAGGTGGGTTTTAGTCCCCATGCCCCTCTCCTCTTCCCTCTTCTACCATAGCATCGTACTGTGTTCCTGTGCAGCAATCTCTTTCACATTTAGAGGATGAGCTAACCTATAGACAACTGCAGAAACTCTTATTACTGCCATAGAGTAAGCAGGAAGGGAGTTTAGCTTGAGAGCTTCTGGAAGAGACAGGAGAGAGGCAGACTGAAACTGAATTAGACCTGGAGCCTTTCCCTTTTCCTTTCCTTTCCTTTCCTTTCCTTTCCTTTCCTTTCCTTTCCTTTCCTTTCCTTTCCTTTCCTTTCCTTTCCTTTCCTTTCCTTTCCTTTCCTTTCCTTTCCTTTCCTATTATATTATTCCTCACCCTACCCATGTGTCTCTCTGACAGGTACAAGGAGCTTTGAAGAGGCAGTGGACTCAGTACAAAACGCAGTGGGGCCAGAGGCGCCGTGAGCACTGTTCCACTCGATCTACCTCCTACACTGCCACGTCAATCACAGAGGTCCCAGTCTACCTGTACCATCATGACACCAACAATGAACAGTTAAATGGAAGATACATAGAGGACTCAGAACTCGTTGCATTAAAATCTGGAGAGACTTCTGCCTAGCTCAGCACCGGCCATTGCAAACGCATCATTTCATGTTCTGCTTGTGAAAAGACTGGGGAGAAGGGTGGGAATGTGGAAATCCAAGATGCTGTGTCAGAGTGCAGACCCAGGTGGAAGGTCACATCCTATTCTAACCACATCAACCTCTGTGTGTGTAGAGAGAGTGTGATGCAGACCTGGAATAGCATTTCTTCCTGTGCACTGCAGCAGGGAGTGAACATGGACCTGCCCACCAGGCTGTGTGATCTCCATATCTCCTGATCCCAGCTGTATGAAGTGACCATCTGACATTCATAACAACCCCAGGCAGCCAGCAGCAAATAGGAGAGAAAGAACCAGTATGTGGCAATTGGAAACTTTTGGCACTTTTTGCTTTTGCTACATTTCCTTAACACTAGATTTTAAACCATCAACTTTGACAAAGTGTAACTGACTTGGAGTCCTTTAGTTTTCCCTTTAAATGACCTTGATGGCTGCTTAAAAGATTTTTCAGACTGCAAGACAAATCAAACATATGAACAGCAGAAAATCATTCCAAAGTATTGAAATCTTGATGCTTTCCAAAGAATACCACAAAGTATTACTATCCCCAAAGGATACCCAAAATATTATCATCTCGTTAGCAGGCGCATAAAGCAAATTAAGGTGAAATAGTCATTGCATACCAACATCTCAAACACCCTCAGAGAAATAGATCAATTCTTCAGGCTTAATGACACAAATCCTGAAGGCATCTAAAAATAGATTTTGTTAACAATACTGGTAGTTCAAGAATATTTATTTATAGGAAAAATTGTTACCCTGTTACTCTGCCCAGAAACTCATCATTAAGACACAATTCTCTCACTCTCAATAAACTGTGAAATTTGTTTGGAAACTATGGTTTCATTTAATAGACATTCCGAGATGAATGCTAGAAGAATGGTTGTCTCTGTTATAAAATTGAGATCATGGCAGTAAATGTTCCCATGAAAGAAATCAGAAACTGATGTCTTAGCACAGGAAGCATCTACTTTTAGAATCTGGTTGCTGTTCTGAGATCCTAATCATTAGATAGTCCTACCGAAAACCTTTGTAATCTATTTCTGTTTCTATTGAAATTAGCAGACAAATCCCTGTTAATTTGGATAAGCAATGAACAACTCTCTTCAGTGTTAATGAGTTATGCAATACAGTTCAGTGTAGACTTCAAAAATGCAAGGCCATTTTCTCCATAGTGATTTGAAACCATTTTTAAATATTGTGTCCAGCCAGGCTGATTTTCCTTCCATGACACAACCAGACCCTAAGCTTTACCCTCAATTTGTAGATTTTAAATGGAGGGACAATGTACATGTCTACCTACATGAGCCACCATCTCACTGGAAAAGTCCCTTCCAGGAATGAGTTCTTGAGGAATAGCTATAAACCAAGCACTGTGAGAAGGGACCAGATTCCCACTGTCCATCCATGAGGCAATGCCTTGCAGGGAAGAGGGCTGCTCTGTTTTCACCACCAGCACACACACCAGCTGTGCACCACATGTCACACGTTGTCCCAGGGCGAGGAGGGAGCTTCTGGCTCTGCCACCGTGGAACAAAAGAGGACCTGGGGAACAAGAAGGAATTGTCTGCTGGCAGTGCAGATCATCACATGGTCAATCCAGCGGAACACGTACAAGAAAATACCATCGTGTGTGTTTGTTCAAGTCACATACGTATTTTTCAGACTTCAAGGAATACAAAGGCAGTTATTTTTTCAAACAACAGTATTTCTCATATTGCTATTTCTCCTTTCAACAGTGAACAATAGGAAATGTAGGAGTCAGTTGTTAAAGACAATAAAGTGGCTCTGCTATGGATCTGTATTATTCTGAATAGCTTTGGGGCACACTGCACTTCCCAGGAGTGCTGCAGTAGGCATTCCTGGTTTCTAAAGACACAAATGAGCTGATTGTAAAAGAAATGTGCATAATATAGAGAGTTTAATAATGAACATGTCGGTTTTAATAATGTTCATGTTTACAACATGTAAGTGCAAGTTGTTTCACAGTCAGTTACGTTCATGTGGATGTACAAAATGGAAATGCTTTGCCATTATATTGATTGTTTACTTTCTTCGCTAATGATATTTTCTTGCTCTGTTTAGTGGAGTGCTCTGAAAAGTGAAATTCAGGATCTGAGGTTTAGGATATTGTTTGTAGCTTCAGTGTGTTTGTGTCAGTCTTTGGTTTTAGTCAAGGGATGATGATTTGCAGCCACAAAAAATTTGGTCTAACACACACACTGAGTTTAGGGCTGTCATCACACTTGGATTTTGTAGGAAAGGCTGAGTTTTAAGGTACTTACTGAATAATTTCTAATCAAAATAATTTCCAATGGGAAATGCTATTTTTCTTCATCTCAAGATGGTTTGAAATGTCATCATTTTACACATAAGGTACATTTCATTCTCTGCTTTATAAATGGCACCATACACTAGTGACAGTAATATTGGGAATGCTGATACAACCTCAATAATTCTAATTATGACAGTAGGGACTCTAACAGATTTCACAAGAATAGCATTAGTTAAAACACATAACTAATGTATTACTGTATCAAAAAGTAGGGAGGGAGCTGACACTTGAATCAATGGATTCAAGGCGTATTTTAAGAGGAAACCAACCTTACTTTTATCACCTCTGCAGTACCTGTTTCCTCTCAAACACCACACCCAACACATGAAAACCCAGTTTAGTGAGCATTTGCTCTGGCAGAAGGTTTTGTGTGGTTGCTCTGAGCAACCAAATCTATCAGGAAAATAGATTTAGATGGATGCTGCTTGTTATTCTTTACAAGGTACAGAAACACAGCACAAATTAAAATATTTGTTGTGGCATGGGATGTTGAAAGTAAGACTCGATTTTTATTTTATTTACATAATAAATATATTTTATCTGAAATAAAACAGCAAAAAAAGTAGAACAACTTTCTCTGTATTAAAATTCTTAGCAATAATGCTACCTTAATTAAAACACTACAGAGTGCTTCCATAGCAAAATAACTCTGCTTTGGGATAAGAACAACCCTGCAAATGTGGTGAATTTCTGTTATCTTCTCCCATCCTTTGCCAGCCTCAATAAACAAAATATGAGCAGACTTCCAAAGATGGAAATCTGAAATACTAAAAAATGTGAAGGTACCTACATTTCCACTGCTTGGAATTTTAAAAGTTTGGTGTGTCTTTGTGAAGCTAAATACTGCTAAAAAATATAAGGATTTGTAACCTAAAAGTCATTTGCTTTGAAACAGTAGCTGATCCCAAGCCAATGAGGTTCTGCAGTGAGATGATGCCCTCTCTGCCCTCTATAGAATTTTCCATGTACTTCCAGATGGATCCCAAATCTTATTCAAGAACCCCTTTATTGAGCATTCAGAGCATAATTGAGAAAATAAAGTAATTGTCAGCATTGCAAATACAGATCAGTATGTTGCCCTCATCCTAATAAAGGACAGCTGTTTCATCCAGTGAAATCCAGTGCTGAGAAGGCTCCCATTGCTGATCATGTCATACTGTTGCAGGAAAAGAAAGGGTTGTGGTAAAATGACTAACCAGGGGGTGGTATTGTGAGTCTCAGGAAACACAAATCGGCACAGACATTACTGGGGTGATTTAGGCCTGGCTCACCGGCCTTGGTATGGGGACCATTTAGATGACCTGCTGAATTTCTGTCAAAACTTATTTTCCATTATTTCAGAGCAGCAAAGATGGACATTGTGCTCTGCTGAGGCAGGAAGGTACTTAACTCTCCTTATATGCCATTTAAGATTTTCTTCATAATCCAATTTCAGGACCTCACAAGCCTATCTTTAAAAGAAACAATTATCTTCAGCCAGTTTTTAAAGGACATCAGCACTGATTTTAAGAATCTGGTTCCTTGTCTCTCACTGCAAGCAAAAACAGCTTTGAGAAGTGGCCACACTACAGGAGGTTACTTTGTGCAATATGCAATGTGTGCTCATGTGTGACTGCATGCAACCCGCCTTTTCCCAAGTGCTGGTGATGTTGGTTTGCATAATACGGTCAAATAGATACAGCTCCTTCCCTCATATGCTTTGCATTTCTCTCCCCCTCAGTATCACCACCACAAGAAATGTTTATTTCCCAACCTGCGTATTCTACATATTTTCAGGAGAAACATTTTTTTCCTTTACAGTTTGCAACTTATGTTGACTTGCTCTTTGTCCAAGATGTACTCACCAAAATCAGACTGAAAAATGTGCATTTTGATCTAAACCAGATTGTAGAACTCAGGTGTTTGGCCCATACTGTTTTTAAAAACTACCCACTGGAATTATGGAAATGGTAGGTGCAGATTCAAAGCTAAAATTAAGGATAAAAGTCTGAGCACATGAACCAAGTTCTTTAGAAGCAGAGTAATATTACCCTTCTACTTTTGACAGAATACAATCCTGTTATTTAAAACAAAACCAAAAACCACAAAAAGCAAACAAAACAAAACAAAACAGAAAAAAACTAAAAATATCTTTAGAAGTTGAAAGTTATACAAAAGGCACAAAAAATCAATCATCTGGAAAGCCTAGATGGCATACATGCAAACTAATATATGTGCAGTGAATAATTATAATAGCTGTGTTCAGGTAGAAAGTAAGCCATCATCCCAAAATGCACAAAATCTAAGTCATGAGTGGGAGAGACTGCAGGGCAGAGAAGATTTGTAGCCTCCATTAAGTGTCTTAATGCTTTCTGGGGACTCCATATGGAACACGGACAACCAAGGTCATCCATCATCCCACTCCCATATCAGATGTGCTCATGATGGGAATGACCAGGACCAGAGACATTGTCTACACTGCAATTCTCAATTTCATAAACCAGCACTGAGCTGATGAAAAGGGCTGACTGGGAGGTGAGCAGGAGCAATCTCTTTCCCAGCTGCATGGTAGTGCTGGGTTATCTCACTAGCACAAGACCCAATGTTGTGGAGAAAACTGATCTTAGACCAGGCAGCTCCTTGGTGTGGAAAATCTTTTAATTTCACTTTACCCTGGGTAACACAGCAGTAATTCTCACTGACTTAGGCAGTGTGGCAAAAGGCAGGACTTCTCCCTCTCTGATTTTAGAGGTTATCTAAATATCAGGCAAACACTGAAAATGCTTGGTGTAATACAGTATCCCTTGCACATCTGACATCAAAATCCTGGTTCATCTGTATTATGCTGCATATAGACTCCTTAAGGTAACAAGATACTATTTTTATATTTGCCTAGGTTTTTACAGTAAAATGTTTGATCTCTATTAACACCATGTTCATATGTGTTAGACATATTTGAAAAACTTCACTAATTACTTGGCCATTAACACATATTTTACTTGTTTTATTTATAGGTATAGTTGCTTATACTAAAGGCTTAGCATATAACAGCTTCCAGAAGATCAAAATAAAAAGAGTGCAAAAGGCCTTCCCAGTCCATGCTGACAACATAGAAAAGCCTGAGAAGTGGAAACTCCTTGTATCCTACTCTCCTCTCTTACCTCCTAGTTTTGAGCAAAGAAGGCCAACATACTTCAGTCTAGATGGCAGCACAAGGCTAATCAGCGCTATATTGTATGGATAGGTGTTTCTGGGAGGTACACAAGGAGATGTTCAGGTTTTCCCACTGATCATTGCAAGGAGATGAACTTCTCCCAGTGCATGTGCACATGCATGCAAGATACCTTTAGCTATATATACCATCACAATTAACATCCCTCTTAAGAAGGGGTGGAAGAGAGTTCTGCAGAATTTAAACAGTCTGTGAAATAAGATTCATGAGGAAAGAGGCCGTATCTCAAGTTCAGAGACAGCACTGCCAGTGTAGGCTTCCACAGGGAAGGAAGTTACATAAAATAGCTGCCTTTAAGGAATGTCACTCTTCAAATGCTCAGAGCCCATATTCTGCTTGCTGCAGACTGTGCAGGCACATTTAACAAGTTCAGGCCCACAACAAATGAAGAGGAGATAGCTTAAGAAAAGGTTCTTCTTATTATATTATCCTACAGGCTTTTTTCTTTTATTATCTTTTGGCATATAGCAAATATTTAACTCCCAAGCCACCGTGCTCACAATTGCCTCTCCAGCAGCAGAAGGGAGGTGACCCTCTGGAGAGGCTGCAGCTTTGAACTGGCAGCAATTTAGAGTCTTCATAAGAATTATAGTGAGAGTGTATCCAACACAAAGTAGCCTTCAATTTTCAAAGAAGAGACTGCAGAGATTTTTTTATTTTAATCCTCTGCTGTAAAATTTCCTCCCTATGGGAGATTCCTTGGGAAGTCAGAGTTAGAAAGGATGTGGAAGGACAACAGGCCAGTCCAGATTTGCCATGACCTACACAGGTACTGCCATACACGATGAATAGTTTGTCATGACTTGTCAAGTTTTGGTAAATGCAAAAAAAAATCAGAAAAATAGATCATGTTTCTCCTTTCTAGATATAGCCCATGTAGAAGGAACCTGGTATCAATTTTTCTTATATATCAGGATATCATGAGCAAAGATCTCTGTTTTTCAGACATTTGTTTTACGTTACACAAGTAATAACACCCTTCAGTGCAGAATGGTGCATCAGTTACCAACAGTGCACCTCAGCAAAAGAAATTAATGCAATCAGGACAAAGAAACAAAATAAATACATTTGATGCTCAGCATATATAGTCTTCATAAATTAACAATACACCCCCAGTAATCAAAACACATACAATAAAATCTGGATATAATTTAAACAATTCCATGGGTAGATATGAAGTTTTCCCTTTTTTTTGTAATTTGTGTCTAGATAGAATATTACTGTATCTTCACGGCAGAAAAGTTTTATGTAATTAATTTTTATTGGATGATCCTTGAAATGCATGGTTCACAAAACTGAAAAGACTTGAAAATATATAAAGACTTCCCATGTTGACAAATCTGAGGCACATTCAATAAATCACAAACTCATTTTTCATTATTGATATGAATGATATGACAGTTATAATTGAATTATCCCTTTCTTTATATACAATCCAATAAATTCATTGTACACTCTAGTATTTGTTACATAACGTGCTTTTATGGCATAAAAATACCCTCATGATCTTCCACACCAGGAGATGTATATTTTTGATTGTAAACCAATTGTTTTGTTGCCTTGTGTGCTGTACATAGTTGCACTTTGCTGTAAGTAGTTCACCAGGTGTAGAAAACTTTCTGACAAAGAAATACTGACCAAAGATGTGAGCGAAATCTCAGCCTTACTGAAATCAAAAGCATCAGCTGATTGAGTTCTGTGGTAGGTTCTAAAGGATTTCATCCTTTACAGTCTGTTTTCCCAGTGTTAGTGGCTATGGATGGATCAGGAAAAGGGGTGCTTGGTACTGCCTGTGTAACACCCATGTCACCCACAGGGGCTGCAAATATGTGGGGGCTGCTGTTGTCTTTTCAGGTCATTGCCCCCAAGGAGGTAGGGAGGTTGATCAGAGAGCAAGGCTGGAGGGAACAATGTAGAAGTTAAGCCTTCCTCTGACATTTCCTTTCCCAGCAGATACAGGAAGATGTAGCTCTGGAAAGGGTTTTCAGAGACCAAAAAGCTTGGTCTGCTCCAGCCCTTGGGTCAGGCAGTGCCTGGTGGGACCCATTGAGCTGACTGCCTGCCAATCACCCTTTCTTAGTTTAATTTACATGTTGCACAGCAGTGGTTTAGATGCAATTTCTTCGGTGTAGAACTGAATGTTTGGGAAATTTTGGCTTTGTGAGAGGCTTCTATTTTTGCAATTAAAGTCAACTCATTTTAAAACTGTTGGAGTGTCTCCTTCTCTTAAGATATTCTGATATAAATGAATACCAAACCACTGGTTCTTAAACAG
The DNA here is from genome assembly GCA_013400735.1 of Pomatostomus ruficeps. Classification (NCBI taxonomy): domain Eukaryota; kingdom Metazoa; phylum Chordata; class Aves; order Passeriformes; family Timaliidae; genus Pomatostomus; species Pomatostomus ruficeps. The sequence continues at coordinate 43,766 of VYZT01005395.1, read as the reverse complement.
TTGAATAACCCTTACTCCCTCAAAAGCTTTCTTAAAATCTCTGTCAGCTATAAGCTAGTAGAGTAACAGCATTAAAGGTCACAGAAATATCTACTAAAATCAAGCAAAAACCTGTGGTTAAGGCACTGGACTGCATGGACTCAGCAGACTTACGTTTGGGTCATGTCCCTGCCACAGACTTACTATGTGGTCCTGAGAAAATGATTGCAAAACAAGTGCCAGACTCACTGAATCCTCTGAAACTTCCACTGACAGATTTAGGTGCCTGCATTCAAAATTGAGACTTTTCCTCCAAGCATGTTTTCCTTGGTGAAAATTCCCAGCCTGTCAGACCATTTTATTGTAGATGCATCTAAACTGTCTCTAACCAATGTTCCCATAAACGTTGGTGGGGAAAAGCTCTCTCTTCATCCCTGCAAACAATGCATTCTTGACTGACCTGGCTTTCTGCTTTCTGATGGGAATTTTGTACCAAAATCTCCTGCCTTGCAACAGTGTTCAGTCATGAGCACTAATTAGTTTCTTCCCTCTGGTTAGTGAATATTTTGAAATATTTAAAACATTTTAAAGAGTTAGAAGGAAATATGTTCAGCAATTTCTTCTGGAAGAGCCTTGTTTCAGAGAACCCTCTAGCATGCCCTGATGTAGAGACCACACACATACATATATTTATACATTCACTTATAATCCAAAATACCTACACAGACTCTACACCTGTAGTTCCAGTCATCTGACTGGGGTATAAATGATGCAATTTCAAGTGTTGCTGGGCAGGGAGGTGATTCAGCTGCTACACCTGATGCAGTGCTCCAGCAATTCATTTGCTGAAAGGTGGCCACTGGGCTGAGGCATAGCTGATGTGCAGGAAGGCCTGGATATATCACACATATTTTTAAATGTCCATGTAGCTGAGAGAGCTGAACCCTTCTCCAGGAATAAGGTCCATCTCCATATAAATGTTAAAAAAGAAAAATTAAAAGAGCATATTAAATGCATGCAACACATACAGTATTATCTGGAGGCTTTGCTAGCAACATTTTGATGTTCATTTTCTCAATTTCTGCTGTAAAATGGCATCAACCAGATAATTTCTCCTGTGCCTACCACCAGTGACAAATTTACCACAAAAGTTAAAATCTCCTTTGTGTCACAATGACCTGACGAGCACACCTCTGTTTGTACCAGGGCAAAACGGACATAGGCAAGGCATTCCTGTCCTATGTGTGAATTCCAGGTGCCCTCAGAAATTCAAAACCCAAAAGGCCTTTCCCAGATTCGTTCATTAATACTAAAAATATCAGCTCTTCAGCAGAATTTAATTTAAAACAGCAGAGGTGTCTGTCAGTCTTCCAGGCGGGAGCTCCATCTGAAGCAATGTTTCACATTAGATGAAGCACCACCAATTACCAGTACAGTCAGATGAAATTAGGCAATTCTACCCGCATGGGACACTGTGGCGTTCAAATGTGTCCTAAGAATATTTTCATTCAGCCAAGGCACAAAACCTTTCAGTGGCACTTCCCAAATATAGCTCCATTTGTTATGTTGCTCAGTGCATTAAAAAGCAGCTCAGAAGAGGCTGGACCATTGCTACCCGTCAGATTCATTAGGCTGGCAAATGTATTTCACAGATACAGGCTTTTTTTGGCATCAGGTTTCTATCTATTTAATGGAACCTTCTGTACCTAAACAACATCTGCAAGGAAATAGGGGAGAAATCTTTTTAGTTTCATATTCCTTGGACAAATTACAAGCTTAAAGGACTTCTGTTAGTAGTTATACATTATCTGTCTTTGAAATAGAAAGTCTTCCTCAACTGGGGAACGATGGCCCAAGAGAGATATGAGTGTCTGTCTTGGGAGGTGTTTTAAGGACATTAAACAAACAAACTCAGTTTGGTACTTGACAGACAAGTACCAAACTTGTCTTTGATAATATTGTGATAAAAAGTAATTGCTTGTTAACAATATTCCATTTTAAGAGTGGGAGCTCTCCTCCAAATCTTCAGACACTTACTTTACTTCTGGAGGGGTGCTAATTTCTCCTGGTAGCAAAGCACACATTTCCCATCAAAACAGATTTTATCCCCATGGATACTTTTCCATAATTTTGCTTGTAGTTCTGGGCTAAAATGCAGAATAATGGTGTGTGTCGATGCAGTTTAAAAGCAACAGCCAAAAATGATCGCTCCATTTACAAATCGAAAACCACTCCGCTTCACACAGAATTTTGTACATTTCTCTGCTGTTTTCAGCTATTGCTCTGAGATTCTTCTCTGCATGGCTCTTGAGTGTGAATGAATTTTGTAATGACAAAAAAAAAACTCTACCAATCATTTTTGCTCACATGAATTTCAAGGACATAGGTAAGGAGTGGTTTGTGTTCAGACTGCATGTCACTGACATTTAGAATGGGCATGAAGTCTTTTACATGTTTCAGCAACAGAGAAAACCTAACTATTCAAAGGTGGTTTAGTACCATGGATTTCTGAAATTCATTTAAGGATGGTCTCAATCTTAGAAAATTTTCCCTCTGCCTCTGGTAGGGCAAATATCTGTACTCTTAATTGTTCTGCTAATTATCTCTCAATTTCCCAATGCCACACGGCACAGCTTGAAAAGGTTATCAACGTTATGTCAGAGTAATAATCTCCAAACCAAGGTTCTGGTCCTTAGTGGTGTAGGAGCAAGGAAGTGAATACTTCTGCAAGTGTAAATTTAACCTCCCAAATAATCTGCCATAGCAAGATGTATTCATAATAGATCCATACCTCTGTTGTGACTGCAGCCATGTCCCACTGCTCCCAAATAGCCACCTTATTTCTAAAAGACTGGACCATTCCTTTTCATGAAAGCCTTGAAAAAATCCCACTGCTTCATGCTGGAAAGCCTTCATCCTTTTGCCATTCTCAGGCTAATTTAACATGAAATGAATGGAACATTCTATCTTTGGTGGAAAGTGTGATTTTTTTTCCTTCACTGGCAAGAACTCCAGCAGTAAAAGTTTTGGTTAATCTCCATCACCTTTCTTCAGGTTTGGAGTCTGTCTCCACCATTTTTGTGTTAGTTGTGAGAGATCCAGAACAGACATGGAAGTAATAGCAATTTTCCTGTACTTTCCTATTTTCTCAAAATGAAATTGTGCTGGATGAAGCACCTTGGAAAATATATCTGAAATCAACAGAGTTTTGCTATTTTTGTTGCATTTCAAAAAACATAGCTCATTGGATTCCTTAGGAAACATATCTGATTAAAGCCAAGTTTCGGTGTGGTCAAATTAGAAGCAGCTGAAATATTAAACCTAAATTTCCAAGATGGAAACTACAATAAGCAAATACAATGTTACAGTTGATACTAAGAAGAAACTGGGATTAAAGAGGAGTCACAATGGACTATGGTGGTAAAATACACATATTCTAGTTGCATTTTTGCACAGAATTCAAAATGCAAAACTCATACCCGAATCACACTTTGGACATGTTTCTTACAGAATAATTTTTCATTTCTTCATCTCTGTCTTTCAGAAAACTTTCATTCTCATTCTAATTCTCTGCTACATCTGACTCTGCCAAAGTGTGGTTTGAAAGTGCCAAGATTTCTGGACGCCTTGTACATGAGTAGAGTCACCTCACTCCTCGGACTTACTGCTGAGAACATATTCATATTAGCTTCATTTTATTCTGATATTTAAAGAAGGTGTTGACAGTGGAGGAAATGTGTCTTCCTGTTGGCTTGGTTCTGATTTCAGGTTCTGATTGCCTTAAGGGAAGGGTTGGGTTGGGATTGTTATTTCTTCGCCTGTGATGGTTCTGGTCCTACACAGCTGTAGGGCAAAATGTGAAAGGCAAAAGGTTTCCCTCACAGCCCAAACAACATAGATTAGAGTGACTAGGCAAAAAAATTAAAAAACAACAACCCAAAAACTGGGGATGTATATTACTGCAAGCTACAAGTTTTCTCTAGAAATAGTATTACACCCCTTTAATTACAGCACCACAAAACAAGAACGAAACTCCATTGCAAACAACATTTCTAGCCTTTCTAGCTCTAAAACGTGTGCTGTGGGGCAGCATATCATGCGTTACAAGGTTGCTTCCTTTCTTAGCCTTGGAAGGGTTTCATAAAAAGAGCATCAGAGCCCAAGCAGAAGTCACAAGCAATCTCCCTAAAGCTGAGAAAATCTCAGTGAGCCAGATAAAGAGGGATTTGGAAGGTTATCATTTTTTCTGACAATCCAACTGTAACTGAACATGTAGGACTTAGCACGTTTGAATTCATCTACCTTTGAAAACATATGGGCTCCAAACGGAGCCTGTTTCCTGTATAGAAAAAGCCAGGCTAGAAAGCTTTCAAATCCCACTAGCATTACTGCTGTCTAGAGACAATCTGGCTGCATGAAAACAATGTTGACAAAGCTTTTGTTGTTCTTTCTTTTGTTTGAGTTAGAAATGTCTCTAA
>VYZT01005395.1:644-39267 GCA_013400735.1 Pomatostomus ruficeps | reverse complement strand
CAGAAAACACATCTGTGCATCCACATTTTTCAGCAGAGTTATTCATGTTTACTCTCAACTTATCTGCTTTGGGTTTTGGTCTTTCTACTGATGGCCAGTAGGAACAGAAAATTATGAATTTGTTCTACTCCTCCCAAACATGAGGTTTACAGAGTCCCTTGCTGCTCATAGCTACCTTTCAGGTTCTGTTTAAGCTATGATTAAGACAATCATAGTCTTTATTATGATTATTACTTATTTAAGGGTTTTCATTGTCAAAAGATCCTAGGCAATGGCTAGAAGTGCTAATACCTGAGGAGGCTGAAATTACACAGGACAGGTGAGCAAAGGGCTGATGCCTGGGCATAGGGTGCTTCCTACTTTGAGGAAGGAATGCTGGGAATTCAGTCTGCAAAGTGCAGGAGTAAAGCAAGTCAAACAAAAAAGATATGTTTTCTTACAAACGTATGTATATTTACATGTAAATGTGTGTGCCTCTTAATATTTGAACAAATTTCATCAAGGCCCCCTCTAAGTTATTCCCTACATGCACCCCAAAGCTAATGGATGTCAGGAACCTGCTGTGTTCGGAGCAGGCAAAGAAACCAGGAGGCAATTAGGCTGCCATGCAGCCAACTATCCTCAGGATGAACAGGTTTGGGTTGACTAAAATGGTGTTTTGATGTAATGAAGCTTTTTTTGACAATAACTATTTCAGTAGAGGTTTGTTTGATTGGTTTTGGTGGTTTTGTTTCGAGCTGTTCTTATTTGTTCTGCACCTTGGGATGAAGGAGCTCATAGCCTCTGCAGTAGAAGGAGGAGAGCCTCACTCGCAGCCACTCCCAGCCAGCATGCACCTTGGTGTTTGTCCACTTGACATGATTTGCTTTACAAAAGTGCCAGCAGAGGTCAACACTTCATTAACATATTCCACATCCTCTTTAAGAAGTATTTTTGTTATTTTCTAAGATCTTTCACTTCCTAATTAATTTCTCTGTCATCTTTTTTTCACAGTGCCTCAGCCAGAGGAGTAAAGTCTTTAATGAATTAAACACCATCTTATTTTTGTCTAAGGGCTCCAGGTATATTGGATATTTAATTCTGGTTTGTGTTAAACTAGCCCACCTTCCTCTTAGGCAAGATTTCTTATCTAGAAATAACATAATTTCTTAATAAGCAGATAAAAGGCAATTAATAAAAGTACCTGAAGTGTTTCCTCTCCACTCTCTATGTTAGATAGCCATTTCTGTATGTCCAGTTTGAATCACAGAAATTTGACTATTTTCTCTAATATAAAATGCTTTTTTTTTCCCTTTTTCTTTCTCAGCCATTTGATAGATTTGGTTGAGGACAGTGCAGTGAGAAGATGGTAAAATACAATGTGGGAGAGGAGAGGGAAAAGGAAGACCCTGACACTGGCTTTGCTTCCAGAGAAAATGCAAAATAGATCCACTTCTTGGGTTTAATTCCCTTTGTAGTGAATAATGAACTGGTGAATATCTTTTCTGAGTTGTGGTCAGGAAGAGAAAAACACACTTCACACCAATAGACCCAAGGGGAATGGCAGCAAGAGAAGAATTGATTCCACCTGTGAAAGAGAAGGTGGGGTGGCAGAAGATGAGCATGGAGAAAAATGCCTGGTAAATTGAAACCTCTGCTTCTGTTAAGGCATTTTGTTTAGTGTTTAACACTCTAATCCTCAAGCTCAGCTTTTGAAGATATTTCATACCTCATCATACAGGTTACAAAGAGAAAGGGAGTTCCACAGGCTGTCAGCACTGATAAACCACGTAGCAAAGAGGAAGAGAACACCTGTCACATGGTCATCTGGTTATACATTTAGCACTAAGGACTTGGAAACAAGTTTTTCTCTCTGAAAATAAAATGTGTTGTTTTTCCTAAGCTTCTTTTTTAATTTCTTGTCCAGCTGAAAACCCCAGCAAACCACTCATTCTCCATTTCCAACTAGCATGAAGTCTGGATGCTGTCTAGGTTGATTTCTAACATAAATGTTCTACGCTTTTTGGCAAAAGGCCTCGGTCTCCAGAATTTCACTATGACAGGAAAACTTCAGCAATTGTTCTAATTCCAAATCTCTTAGTTATGCCTTCAAATCTATGATTCCACACAATTATGGCTGCCAATCTCAGCAAAATAAGCCTCAGAGATTAAAAAAAACTATTTATTGGTTTCTATAACAGTGATGCATAGGAATTTTACATTCCTGCAAGTGACAAGTGGAACAGTGAGGATCTATCAGGACTGAAAGGCTGAGACTCAGTCTGAATGATCCTCTTAATTATCCACTTGATTAATTGTCTGTCTGCAGTTTGCTGCTGTCTTCATTTTCAGGGGTCTGAGTTAACTGAAACATGTCTTCCTGTAACAGCCATGTTATAAATTCACTGAAGATTCAGAACAGACTGATAGGACCAAAATTAGCTCAGCTTCCAAGCACTGAAACAAAGGAGATTTTTGGAAGAGCTCTAGAAATTATTATTCCATGTTGCCTACCCCTCCTTCTGCCAGATGTGGCTTCCCCCACAGCTGATACATCAATATATCCTTTTCCTGGTCACCATTAAATCAAACTACTATCAATTTCAGGTCTCAGGCTAAGTTAAAAGAATTGTCTTTGATTTAGGGATTGCACCCTTCAGGCCTGGAAATTGTTGTCAATGCTCTAATTGACACATGAGATTAAAGTGCATTCTATGAATTTTCTGTCAAATGGCGTTCAAGAAAACTGAAGCTATGTATATTTTTTCTTTCAGTCACTTTGCCACATGTATGAATAACATAAACAAAATAAGTAATTTCAGAAATAAAACTATACATTGTTTAGTATATGCTATAAGAAAATCATATTCTATGAATGTATTTTCAATCCTTTTACCAAGCTGGAAAGCTCTTAATCCTATGACAGAAGGCTAATACAATAATTATTTTGGTTACATGCTCCAAATCTCTATAATTTGGAAAATAAATAGTGGTAACTACTCTTGTTCAGAAATCTTTCTAAGGAAGCCAATAAACAGTATTTTATCCTTGGTAACAAAACACACAGTATTCACTACGAAAATGTGCCTACCATGAAACTAAATAACAAATGAAAATTCTTGTATGATAGTCTAGTGTAAATAAAGGAAAAGTATTTGTACAGGTCTTAGAAAGGAAGGAACAGGAAAGGTTTTTTTCCAGAAGTTATTAGTGACTTTGGATTACTGCAACTAGAATTCCCAGACTTGGACTTTATCTTAAAAGAGCTACGGTTTTCATAGGCCAGATTCTCAACAGAGTCTAGGCTGGGTACATCTGCTTTGAAGGGTGTCTCAAGGAAGATATAATATTAATATAACATAACATAACATAATATAATGAAAACTAATACAATATAATTTGTCAATATACTATATATGAATATAGCATTATTATGTATTATAATAACATAATTTGTAATAAAGTACAATATACTATAATTTGGAACAAACATTTGCAAATGCAGTAGAAAAAACTCTTATCAACTTCCAGCAAGAATTTCACTTTGGAGAAGGATACCCAAGGAGAGAGCTAAGGTAAGGTAAAGAACAGAACTGCAGAGTAATTCACCAGCCATGCTACCAAGGTAGAGGAACTGCAGCTGCAATTAAAGTGAGAATCAGGATTTCCTCCAGAATCACAGAATCATAGAATGATTGAGGTGGGAAGGGACTTAAAGATCATTTAGTTCCCACCTCCTTTTCACTAGACTGGGTTGCTCAGGGCCCCATCCAACCTTGCCACAGTCCCCCATGCCTCGCTACCCAAGCAGCTCTCAGCAAGCTGGCATCATTCTCAGCAGCTCCCTGCTCAAATCCTGTTTTGCTGCATGTGGGGCAAGTGTATCCATGAGCAACTTCTGTGCTGTTTCTGAGCAGGTGGAACTAAACTCCAGCACTTTAGTTGGTTGCTGCAACCTGGAAGGTTTTACTGCCTTATGTAAGGCTTCTGGCTCCCATCAGGGAAAAATATCACAAATGAGATAGGGGAGGAAAAAATCTGTAAATCTGTATTGCAGTTTTTATGGGGAAATGAAAACATACATAAAAATTAGAGTATTTTATTTCACAGGCACGGCCTCAAAGTGTCAAGTCAGTAGAACAGGAAGCAGAAGTGTTGTAAAATAATCTGGGATAAATTCCTCATAGAAAAGAAATCCACTTCAAACACATGAAGAGGAGTGTTGTGTCCAAGCCACTTTCCCTTTGCCTGCACCCACCTAGGCCTTTGCAGATGAACTTCCTCGCTTGGACTCCTGTTTTCCAACAACTTGAGAAAAGATAAAGTGTGAATATTCCACACGCCTGAGAGGAGATTGTTAGATTAGGATCCAATATCTACAGCTGAACTGCAATGCATTGGGTTCAGTAAGAGAGGAAAAAAGAGACTTGGATAGCAGCATTGCACCTGAGATGAAAGTCATGTCTCACAGGAATTCAAAGCTTCCTTACAGTGAAGCAGAGCAAGCAGATTCCTGACTCATTCCAGCGTATGTAAGACTAGGGAGCACAGCTGGCTGGAGGATGGCTGGACTGAGTCAGAGCTAGGTATGGAGCTGGAAACACACCCCATCAGGGGACATGGCAAAGCAGCTTGTGTGCAATGCTGCACAGCCCTCCAAAACTGCTTTATGGTCACAGGGAACTCAGATCAGCTCACTGTGATTTACAAGCAAGACAGTTCATCTTTGAGTGACAGCAGTTGTTCCCATCCCTGCTGACCCATGCACATTGTGCCAGCTAGTTCATCGCAAAAGTAAGGGCCTCTAAAATCTAGTGGGAAAGATAGGAAGGGGAAGGAAAAACACGGGAAGTTATCTTTGCTAAGACTCAGAGCCCTTATTCCTACAGGAGAGACACATAGTGTAACATATGCACATACAAGTGAGAGTGGTATCTCCTGCTTTGGAGATGGGGCTGACAGAAGAGGAAGAAAACATTTGATCTTTTACCCAGTGGGCTGCAAAGCTGTCCAGAGTAAAGAAGTCTCTATCTGGGAGTGAAGGCCAGGAGCCCATTGTGCCACCTCAGCAAAGGTGTGTTCATCTAAAGGTTCAAGGAGTAAGTAATAAAAGTGATGGGCTCTCTGGATTAACAATTCTTACTACCTAAAATCTCACCCTGCTATCGCAGGTTTTGTAGCTTTTTTTAAGTTGGGAAACACATACCATCTGTTGTCTGAAAGTAGGTAAGAGACATCCTCTCAGTGTAATGTCCCCACAGGATCCCAGTGGCTTTTCTCAAAATCTCCAGAAAGCTCTTGGGTGCACCTCGAGCAAATATCTCCTCATAAACCAGACAAGGTTTTAGGAGGCAGAGACACAGAGGGTATTTGGTGCAGCAGTGTGAGCAGAAAACCAGATGAATGAGATGATCAAACTGTCAGTGCAGGTCTCTGTTGCAGACATGGCAAGAACACCTACACTACCCCTTCCTCAGCAGAACAGGTTTAAATCTGCTCTTACAATTGTCTGGTTTTCTTTTTATCAAAGAGAATTAGAACATCTGTGCCTGCAAAGAAATCTTCTGAGGCTATTTAACATTACTTCAAGAGCTCAATTATTCTTAAGAAAATCTTGACAACCATTCCCCACCTTTAAGAGAAAAGAACATGTTATCCCTCAAGAAAGACAGAATGAAAGCAGGTATCTAGGCAGAGAGAAACATACACTTTTGGAGGTTTTACTTGGCCAAACACCAGGGGGGCTTAAGAGTGATGCAAGCACAGGAGCATTACCAAGCAGAATTAGCTCCACTCCTTGCAACAGACTTGTCTAAAAATCCACTAGATTCAGCACCAAATATTAGTGTTCATTAGTGTTAAGGGGAAAAAAATGATAATGAGAGCTGGCTAACTAGTTCAGTGGAGCTCTTGCTGTGCCAATTCATTCCCAAAACAGTGATTGTAACCTAAACACCAGTCATACTAGCAGTCCCTGCAACAGCTGCTTCTGTGGCAGCATCCCCTTCTGTTTCCTTCTGACCTATGATCTGCTTGAGGGTAATATGGCCATGTTCACCCTCATCTGTAGCCAGGACCACAGGTTTCCCTAAAGCAAAGGGGTGCAGGAAGAAGGGCAACAGAGTGGAGTGGGATAAAGGACCAAGCAGGAATGACACCAGTGAAAAGGGAAAAAAATCTTTTTTACATCAGCTTTATATCCAATTGTCCATTTTATTGCTTTTATTTTATAGCTTACATGAGAGGATAATGTATCTTCCAGTGCCTATGTAAAAAGCACATCACACCAGGACAAACAGCCTTAATAACTATTCCATAACCAACAGGATAAATGAAAACAGAAGGGCGTTTTAAGGACAAGTTATAGCTTTCCCTGAAACATTGCAAATTTGATATGCTTCACAAAAGTTACCAAGAATAGGGAAAGTTTACTGTCTTTGGATCCTTTATAGATAAACTCAATGACAGGGTGTAGGAGAAATGTTTCAGTTTCCTGACTCTAAAATCAGACAAGTGGACAGACCCTTAGGACTGAAACACTCTGCAAGTGCAGAAATACATGCTTTTGGATCTAATACATCCTTAAGCAAAAATCAGATTTCCATTTTTCCACTGCCTTCAAAGAACATCTTAACAGGCAGAATGTGACAATATTAATTAATGGGGCGAAGAGAAAAAGCTGTTGATTTTGTCCCAAATAAATTTTCCCAAATGGCTCTGTTACTGAATCAGTGCACAATATTATTTCAGACAGTGGTACAAAGGCCTGGTGTGTTTGCCAGCTCTGATCAAGATTGATGGCTGCAACTACAAAACAGCACAAGGGGACACCTTCCAGCTGCCAGGGCTGTTAAACCCTGGGAAGGCTGTTCCCTTGGTGCAGCAAGACTGAAAGGAAAAATTATAGAGATACAATCCTTAAACTAAATAATACTTATTTACCTAAAAAAAAAAAAAAAAAGGTAGTTGATGAAAAACACTTCAATAATCTGAATTGTTCCTTTGAACACCCACCCCATTTGGTTCATCGTTCAATATATCTGAGGACACAGGTTTGAAAACTGACCCTGCTACTCAAAGAAGGTGATCATTTAATAGTTTGATGCAGATAAAAAAATGCATTGACCCTTAAACACTCTTTTTTTTTTTATTTAAAGCTTATTGAAGCACTTTCTCAAGTGCTTCAATTAAGTGAGGCCCTAATTATTATTTTTCAAAAAACAGTGTTTGTTCTGTAAAATGTGCTAATTTTACCCTATTTTTTTTTTGCTCTTATTCATGTTCTGAAGTCTTTACTTAGTTCAAGGAGGGACTAAGTCCTCCTTGACTTCAGCAGTGAGTTTCTGTAGCCCTTGAGCGTGGGGTACAGCCCACACGGTTCACGCAAAATGATCCCAAAATTAACAGAAAAAAAAGATTTAATAAACAGGCAGAGTAAAGACCTCTGGAACTGTCCAAAGACTCATCCGGGAAATCTACAGGGACTCTGCTAAAACTATGGAGGTTTTTTTAGAATGATATTACTCCTGTGAATTTTTTTTGTTCATCATCCTATTGTCACAAGATATTTGTTGAAATGAGATACAATTTTACTTCATCTATCTGATATGTGCAGAGCAGGAAATATAAATCATGCAACTGTCTTCCAGAACTGCTTACCCTAGCAAATATTTTTCCTATAAAAATAGGTTGAAATGTTGAAATTTGATGTGAAAAGCAATATTTACTAATTTCATTTTTTCACCATATGTTGAAAGGCTTGGGAGGAATAATTATTTTTAAATGTAGGGGGAAAGAAATCTCAGGTGCTTCTAGCTTGTTAAGAGAAATCTTTTACCGTTACTTCTATCTAAAGGCCAAATAAGACATTTTCTAAGTTTCTACTAGCTCTGCCTTCCTCTCATTGGTTCCATCACTTAAACTGGGAATATCCTAAAAGTGATAATTATTTGCTTATAACTCTTTCCTCCTGAGGGCTGCCATTCAACAGGACAGCCACTCTAGTTTGGACTTCTCTAATGCAGCAGGTTCATTTCCGTGCACATGTGGCCAGAGGAAAATAAGAAGCTGCCTAAACTCTTCCCTGCCTCTCAGGGCTGATAGAAGACACCTTTCCTACATGACTGACTCAGATATGAAATTAAATTTTTTGCCCTTATTCACAATAGTCATGCCTGACCCAGCAGCAGTCCTGTTGGCAAAGGCAGCAACAGTTTGGGACCAAGGTGTGACTCAACCTGGTCACTCAGGTGCTGCATTCTCCTTACCAACAGGTGTGACATTTATTTGGTCACCTTCCTCTGTGCAGTCAAAGCAGCACATCACAGGGCACAGGCTGCTGAGCGTGTAACTGTAAACCTGGGGAAAGCAATGTACTTTCCTCTCAGAAATAAATTGTACCAGCTGTGGGTCACTCCTGTGTGCAAAAGTGGTTGTTAGTGTCTCACGGAATTATAGTCACATGACTGGACATTTACCAGTATTTTAATGAATATTCAAATAAAAATGTTTACTCAAAAATTCCCCAAAGCCAGACCCTGCTTTCACCAATATGCGATTCAGGGAAGTCTTTTGTGGCAGCAAAAGTGGCAGTCAGGGTGTATCTCTGACCCACTTAGGCCATTTCCCCATGGCTCCTAGTGAGCACATCACTCCCTTTGCTGCAGGTGAACTTACCACAGCTGTCAGAGCACCATGCAGCATACAGACAGTGCCAAGTTGTTGCCTGACTTTCTCACGTTGCAGTGTATACAGTCTGATGGCCACCAACTCTTTAAAATTCATTTTCCTAAGCACATCTTCACAAATGTTGAAGACAGCCTTAGGATGTACCGCCATAACTCACTTTTCCCTCCCCTCAGGAACAAACAAAGTGTGGCAATGCAGAACAAGCAGTGCCTAGTCTGATAGACTTCATCATATTATATATTTACCTTGTAAATACAACAGCGAAACCTGAGAAGAAAACAAACATTCAAAGTGATGTTTCTTTACACATAAAAATTATCCGTCGTTACTTGCTGGAGGGAATAAAACTCCTCCACTCAGAGGTTCTTACTGGTTTACATCATCCTTTCAGATATGCAAAAGGCATATGTGAGATCTATCTTCACCTCACATTAGCTCCCTGTTCACTTTATTTTGTACCTAATCTAAATTAACCACCTTGCTTTCATTCACAGTGAGTAAAGAGACATTTCTAGAGGTTACTCATGGCCCTTAACTTCACATGGCTGAAGTTAGAGGACATTGACTTAGCTCGTTTTTTTTTTCCCTTATATTACCAGGAGATCAGAATTTGTTCCCTCACGCCCTTTAGAAAGCACCAGCCTCAGCTTATGTGGTTTAGGAAGAACTTCTACTCATTCTCATAAAGCAAGATGGCTGACTATGCACCTACCCCTCTTTTCATGGACATGGCAAGTTACATCCTTTCTGCCTAATTCTATGTCTCCTTCAGCAACATCTTATCCCAAAAAGTTAGACACTTACTCTCTCTTTTATCTGCTTCCAGGTTGCCACCCATGCTTTGTATGTCTTCTTGCCCTTTCTCTGCTTCTTCTGCCACTTCTGTACACACTGATACAGAGTAAAATAAACTGAAATACAAATTGCCTTCATATTCTGTGTCAGGGTCCTAGAGGAATCTATTCAATCAGCTGCCTAAGACCCTGCCTAAACCTGCATGAAGCTAAGCTTCCCATTATTACAGTTATTGCTAAACCAGGCATTTAACAGTCCTATGATTTGTCCTGGAAGTCATTTATCACATTCAGCAGCTTCAGTGAAGTGGTTTAAATAATTATCCAATAGTAAAATAGTATTTAAAAAAAAAAAGTTGTAAAAAAGCTAGGGGGCTATAGATGGATTAAAAAAGTGACAGTAAGCATTTTTTAACTGGGCATACAAACATAGGAAGCTATGTTCAGTATCATACATATTTTGTTCAGCTAAAAATCACAACATCCTAAAATTGCCTGTTAATGATTGGCACATAAAAACAGCATTCATCAAAGATGACAATAACACACAGATACTGGTGGATTGAACACCTTACTGCTACGGCAATTTCACAGAACGATTTCTTCTTTTTCTGTAGAACTTTCTGTTCACTTAAAACCTGAAACTGAGGTCTAGAAAAAGGAAAGCAAAACTATTGCTCATTGCATGAGTCATACCTAGCACTAAGTTAGATACCCTGGTATGCCATGGTCAGGGGCTGCCCCTCCAGAAAGGCATGGATTTTCTGTAGATTCCATGTCCCCCCCTACCAGGCCCAGTCAAATGTCTCAGTTTTGCTGGGTCTCTGAGGTACCACAAATCTCTCTGATGACTCATTTCATTCATGCCTTTTCAATCATATTGGGTTTTTTTTCTATTTGCAATTTTCTTTTTACAGGTTGACCTCAGCCTTCCACTGGACTGCTTGACATGAAGCAGCTCCATCTTATCTCTATACCCTGTGCCTGTGGTGAAGGGACCACAGGGCAGAATTATGCTCATGGTACAGGGGTGGGCTTATAGCAGTGTCTACCTAGAAAAAAGCTTCCACAAGGTGCTTAAGTGTGAGACTTACAGACAAAAATGGTGATGATGCAGTAGCAAAAGGATGGTATATAAAGAGTGAACTTAGTGAAACTCCCAACATCCTTAAGAACCTGCTGTTGTGGTTTTAGTAGTGGGGAGGGGGCCATAAAGAGAAGCTTCTGGAATTCTTCACCATTTCCAGCAGAGCCAATCTCTAATGGCTCTGAATATGATGGACATGCCACTGGCCACGTCTGGGCCAATTAGAAAGGTTGGTTACGCCTCTGTGATGACATATTTAAGGAAAAATCAAAACCAAGTGTGCAAAGCTGCCTTTAGTTAGAGAAGGAAGAGGATGTGAGAACACGTGAAGGAAAGCAACATGGAGACACCACGGTCAGTGCAGAAGGAGGGGGAGGAGGTGCTCCAGGCGCTGGAGCTGCGATTCCTCTGCAGGCTGTGGTGAGCCCATGGTGAGGCTGGGTGTCCCCCCTGCAGTCCATAGGATCCACAGGGGATGCAGAGAGATCCACCCGCAGTCCGTGGGTGAGGAGCTAATGTTGGAGCGGGGAGATGTCGGAAGCTGCAGCAGCTGTGGATGCCAGAAGAAGCTGCAGCAGTCGCAGCCCAGTGAGAGACAGAGACTGAGATAAAAATCCCGCAGTTTATGGAGGAAGTGACCATGCTTCCGAGCGACCAAGCGGGTCGATGTCGGAGGAAACTGCAGTCTAGGTGGGAGACCTGGTTGGAGAGAGAGGGGCCCCCTGCTCCCATGCTGGAGCAGTTTGTCCTTGGAGGACTGCACCCCGTGGATGAGTAAAACCCATGCCATAGAAGTTCACAGAGAACTGTCTCTCGTGGGAGGGACCCCATGGCAAAAGCAGAAGAAAAAACCTCTTCTCCCTAAGCAGGGGAAGAAGATCCTGGAAATGAACTGACCTGAACCCCCACACCCTGCCCCCCGTACACTGTTGGTGGGAGGGAGGGGTGGGGAGGGAAAAGAAGGGTGTCTTTTAAAGGTTTAGTTTTACTTCTCATATCCTCCTTCTAACTCTGGTAGTAATAAATTTCACTTTGCAACTTAAGTTGAGCCTGGTTTGTCCTTGGAGCGTTTTCTTCCAGTTCCTTATCTCAACTCATGAATGCTTGTGTTAATTTTTTTTTCCCTTTTCTCCCTCTCCTTCCCTCCTCTGCCCAGCTGTGGCAGGGGAGGGAACGAGTAAGCAGTTGCCATGGGTGCCTGGCACTTGGCCAGGGTCAAACCATGACACCTGCCTTCCTCCAGAAAATCTGGGTGGTGACAGCTGTCCCAGGAAAGTACATACCTTTAATCTACATCACACTGACATCCTTCTGTAAGGATTCCCGAGTTATGTTTGTCCTTTGCTCTGTACTGTCCACTTGCTATTGAATCCAGCTAAACAGCTAAGCCCTTCCATTTTTTCCCCCTTCAACTCCCTTAATAGATGCTTTTATCTGAACTGCTCTTCCATTATTTATAATGTTGTTGTGAATGACTACTTTTTACAATTGTTACTGTTTCTGTGTTGTGTTTTGTAGGTGTCACAAGAATTCACTGTTCTCAACACTACAGAAAGGCAAACACAGACAGACATGGAGTTCAGGAAACCAGGGAGACACTGCTGGTCACCATGACAGACCCTGGTCTTGGCACATAAAAACTTCTCAAGTTTCCTGTGTTTTGAAAATGTCAAATCAAAGGAAAGAATTTTAAGGAGTGATTTGCAGAAGAACAGCATGGTCAACAGGAAGGTGTTACTGGTAAGTTGTTGCCCTGAGTTTGCAGTGTTTCAGTGTTTTTCCTTCTGTAAATATTCTTAGACTTTCTGTAAACATGGCCATGGTCTCTTAGCTACTATCTATGCTATTCTATGTTTATGAATTCCAGTATACTGGGTGGAGAAATATGATTGACAAATGCTTTGACCAGTGGATTATGAGGTGTTGATTTCTACCTCCAATCCACGGTGATTTGTGAAAACATATAAATAAAAGCAGAGGGTTCCTCCCTCTCTCTCTCTTTCTGCTCCTCCGTCTGCTGTTCAGTGTGGTTCCTTATTTGGCTCTCCTTGGGGGTTCCTCGGCCTACTAGGCCGGCCTGACGAGTGCTACAGTAAGTCATTTTCCTCAGACATGAGGCACAGAATAAGAGAAAGCACAATGATTGTCATTTGAAATCCAGTCAATATGAGTAGGACAGCTGGCATTGTGGGCAAGGTAAAGGCCAGGGTGAACTTCCTGGGCTCAAAGTGAAGACAGACAATTCAGATTTAATGTTTTAGAGGACTGGGGGACAGCAAGGGATGGAGAGAGAGAGAGAGAAGTTAGCCACTAACTGCAAACCCTCCCTGTAGCCCTTTGCATATGTAAATGTTGGTACCAGAGGTAAGGTCTAGGACATAGCATGTGGGTCTCATTCTGCACACACCCTGTCCTAACTCACATAGCTACAATGACTGAGCTCTGAAGTGAGGATACAGCTCACAGAACAAACAAGGCAGGCAGTCTCCTGAAGAGCTTTGCTGAAAGGATAAAGGGATTTCATGAAAAAAAGCCACTGCTGATGTGTTTTAATACTGGCTAGCATGGCTGCAAACTGCATTGGCAGCACAGTGGTAGGCTACATGTAGGGACAGGTACTTTCTTGGACATTTCTGCATGCACCAGTGCTCACATAAGGCTGGTGCTCACTGCTGAGATGCTTCATGGCCAGAGAAACAGCAGTGACCTTATGGAAACACCATGTGAAACCAGGGTGAACTCAGCACTGTGGTGGGTGAGCTGGGGAGCCATGAAATAACTCAGAGCCAGCAGTCCTTGCCAGCTCTCATACCACAGGTGATTTATGGAGAAGTTCTCTAGAAGTATTTTCCCCAATATTTAATCATAAAGCAGCCCTGAGGTTTCAAAAGCATTCAAAACTCCTGGAAACGACACATCTCTTTTTTGGTTATTTTCACTTAGAGTAGCTAAACACCTACCTATCAGACTTTCAAATCTAGTACCTCAGGGGCAATTTTGTGACAGTTGGGAGTAATTGGTAGTTCTTAAGCTGTTAAGGAGCTTAATACACAACAGTCTAGATATGCTTTAGCTCATGGAATAAGAACTTAGTTAACTTTGTTACAGAATGTCTAGTCACTTCTCACTAGTTTATATCAACAGAACATACAAATGTATTTGAGCTAGAAAATTAAAATATTTCCTTTTTGAGCTGGAAGAGATTTGCTTTCAATCCAGACAGTTCCTTACGACCTTACTTTTCAGCACACAGTCCTGTAAATAGAGAGAACAACATCATAAAATACCAAAATCACAAATATTAGGCCTTCCACTGAAATTACAACAGACGGCAGACACACCTTCAGTAAGTTCACCCAGAAGCCTCATTTGACTGGCAAGGTAGTAAAGAGAAGTCCTCCATACTTTCTTTGTGCTGGTACTTCTAATCCACCAGTGGACTCCCTGCGCATCCCAAAAATGATGGTCCTTGTAAAATATCAGAGTTTTGGTAGTTAATGTTAAGTTCTTTTCAAAGAAAAAACAAACCTGTGAATGATACTTTACATTTACGTAGGGAAACTTCTCTTCCTCCATGTGAGGATGTGGCACTCACACCTCTCAGAAAGAGGGTGTATGTGAATTTTCCTGTATGAGTCTGGATGAATACCCTTTATTCCACATCATGAAAACATTGCCTATACTTCTGTTTCACTTCAGACACCATGACATTTTTTTCTTGATTTGGGGATGTTTTTCTTTTTAAAAACTTATGGACATGTAAAGCAACTCTAAGGTTTCCCTGGAAGTGTTCCAGAAAACAGCAGACACACCTTCGGTAAGTTCACCCAGAAGCCTCATTAGTTGTCTCCTTCATTCTCAGCTCCTAGACAAGAAAAATCTGAGTCTGATGGTGTTCTCAAAGAGCTTTTACCAGTCATTTGATTCAAAATTTGGCTAAATTGTCAAGATGTTTCTTCCAGCCCTCACTAGTTCATGTTTCAGAATGCTAGCACAAGACAGTCTTCAAAAAACAAATAAATCTGCAAACACAACCCAAATCTCTGGGCAACTTTTATCCCAAGGGAAGTCTCAGTTCCAATAGCATAAGCCCTTTGATTTCTAATTTTGTAATCAGTTGCTAACAGCTTCAGGTCTGAGCCAAACTAATTTATGTCCGCAGAGAATGGCCCCACAATGGCAGTAGCAATGTTTGGAGCAGCAGTACTGCAATATTGCCAACATTTGAAAATACATTTCAGAACAGAGCACACAGAACTGGTGGATCCATAAAAGACTGAGTTTATAGTGAATGCACAAATTAAATCTGGTATAAGTTATGAATTTTATCACTCATGTAGTTTCTTCATTCTATTTTTTCATTAACATTTGTAGCAACTACGAATGTTATGACTCATAAAAATTGTTGATTATTTATATTGCAGAAGGTTTAAAATTTAATGGGTTTGATACAATGACAGAAGCATTTATATTTACAATATGAATCTCAGCATCTGCAAAACTATGCAATTTAGTGTTCTACATAAACAAATCATGTAATTCTTTGAATGACAATACATTAGCATTTATTGAGGCATAATAAAATATGAAATAACTAAGGAAATGTATTATTATCACTACTAGTAAGGAAAGAAGGCATCAATTATAAAACTTGCTACAGTTCTTTAAACTCCATTTTAAGCACCTAAGTACAAAGTGCAGAACCTGAAAACCCATCTTATCCTGAAGATTTGTCATGACTACATGCTGAATTGTTGGCAGAAAATGACTTTAAAAGCTTAAATTTCTACAAGTTGTCTACAAGTATTTATGTGCACAGTAACCCAGGAGCCAGAACAGCAAACCTTTCCAGCACTTCAGGGCTGTGAATTAAACAGAGCAGAAGAACTGCTAAAAGCTAAAGGCTGTGGTCATGAACTTACATCCTCATTGTCCATCTAGTTCTGGATATTTTACTTCAAATTAAATGGCAAGAGTTTGTGTTTAATTTTTGAACAGGACCTCTGCCACCAATTTCTGAGTCACTGACTCAGAACGGTTTCTGATGCAGATTTTAGGAGGACCAGAAGAAAACCAAGAATTCTGGCCTCAAAGCACATCAAGGAAAAACTGTTGACTTATTCAAGATTTGGACTTGGTCCTTATTCATTCAGTGTGCTGGTTTCGCATGGTCTATTCCTTTGTTTGTCTGTGGCAGGGAAAGAAGAGGGGTGGAGCCATCAGGGTGGTTCTTTTTAGAAGACCAATCCTGTCAGGCTCTGAGGATGGGCATGTCCCTGAGCCAATGAAATTGAGTTAACACCTTTATGATGACACATCCTGGAGGGAAAGTGCGAGGTCCACTCCCCTTGGAAAGCGGGGTAGGGAAGCACCACGGCTGGGTGGTGTGGCCCAAGGCCTGCCGGGCCCAAACCCCAGAGCCGGGGCCGCGGGAAGCCTGGAGCTGTGCTACAGGCACAGGAGAGGAGCTGGTGGTGTCAGAACAGGGACAACAATTCCCTGACATGAAATCCAAACTAAATCGACTTTTCAGCATTGCAGAAATCCCACACAAGTTGGTTTTTGAACTGGTAAAAACTTAATAACACTAGTGTTTGGGGGCAACAAGTTTTTCACTTTTATTCTCCCTTCTGGTTAGAGAAGAGAAGGCGGTGAGCACGTGAGAAGGACAACATGGTGGACACCAGGGTTGGTAGAGAGAAGGGGAAGGAGAGGCTCTGACGTTAGAACTGGATTCCTCCTGCAGACCGTGGTAAGAACTATAGTGAAATAAACTGTCTCCCTATAATTCATGGGTGCATGGGGGGATGCAGAGATCCACTGAGCGGCCGAAAGACTCAAACAGAGAGAGCTTTTGCTTCTAGAGATAGAGGAAGAGAGCCCTTGCTTCCAAATTAGAACAACTCATCCTTAAAAGACTATACCCTACAAACTAATTAATGACCCACACAGAATCAGTTTTGGGACGACTGTTTTGTTCGTGAGAGGGACTTTACGCTGTAGCAGGTTGGGCAGGATGCTACTTCATGCACATTAAAACCAAGCTGAAGAAACTTATATCCTCTGCAAGAAGGACACTCCATAGTACAATAAAGGGAATCTCCTCCATGTTTGTATCCCTTTGTGTTCGGTGAGAAAGATGGAAAAGTTGGGAGAGAGAAGAAAGGAGTTTGAAGTTTATTTTATTACTTATTATCCTTTTCTAATTCTGTTAATAAATTTAGTTTATAGTTTTAAACTAAGCCTTATTACTGTCTTAAAATATTTCTCTCACAATCCTTATTCTCAATTATGAGCCCCTTAGATGGTTTTTCATGAGTTATTGTCAAACCACAACACTAATGTTCACTAATTTCTCAACATGGATTGTGGGCTGTGTCTGTTTTGTACACGTTCACTTTACTTCTGTGCTCAGTCTGTAATTAGTACTTCAGAACCTGATGGATTTTCCTATTATTTATATTGTTCAGAGTTATTTATTTCAGATGTCATTTACTATCAGTTACTATCAGTTATATATTAAATGTAGTTAAGGGCTCTGGTTTTGGTCCTTAACAGCTGCTATTGAGCAAAACTGAATGAAAAATGCTCAACCTGGTCTTCGAGACACCAACAAATCAGCATTTTAAAATCTCCTTGAAAACAAAGAGATTAAATGCACTATGCAGCAAACCAAACTCTGGTTAGATGATAGGAGGTTCATGATTGAAATTATGATCCAAGTTGCCACAGAAAAGTAGTGCCTGTTTACAGAAGGCATGTGCAGGTTTTTCATTTCCTGGGCTAATCTCACCCATAATTACACTCCAAGACCCCAGGGCCTCATTCCTCCTGTTGAATGATAAAATAGATGAGGATAGTTTTAAGATGCCCACAACTCCCAGATACGAAATGAAAATATTTTAACAGCATCTGTGAATGACAACAATCAACATTAGGGAAAGGATGCACTGGATATGCAGGATGAGTTGAAAAATGGCCATGTTTTGCAGAAATTATCTCTCTAACTCCTAGCAAAATTGAAGAAGGTTGCATTTCTATATCTGAGAAATGACCTTAGAAAATTATTATCAAAATGCAGCATGTAAGTCCATCCCCCACAGCAAGCATTCCAATGGAAGCTACTGTTAGAGGACTCTGACGCTACTTTCTCTCGCTGTGTTTCATAGGATCTATCTACATCCAATTTTTACCCACAATTATTTCAGCCAGGCTTTTCCCTGTGTACTACCTGCTCCCACTGCATCAGAAACCCTGCCTGACGGCAGGTGCCAGCAGCAGCACATTCGAGGCCTTGGGTGGAAGCAGGTTGAACAGGAACCTTCTCTCACCTGAATGGGGAGCTGCTGTCTATTCTGCAGGGGTGTTCTCTGATAAATTGCTGTAGGCTTTTGTATACAATGCATATTGATATTTGAGTCCTTTAATGCAGAATACTCTGCATTTGTCCTTCACTAATGGAAAAATTTGGATTAGGTGCATAACACCAGGAGAGGAGCACAGCAATAAGAAAGAGGACTGCACAGACTGGCCCCAGGGCTTACCATCTGAGTCCAGCCCTCTCCCAGGACATTTTACTCCTGCCTGGCTTAGCTCTGTGGGGCTCTAAGGCATCCTATATGCATGTGGCGTTTTACAGATAAAACTCATAGTAGAGGACTAGGGAAGCTGCCCTGCCTAGCAGTGCCTAAGGCCTGGGCTCCTGCCACTGCCCTCACTCGGTTTTGCCTCCTGACTCACCCTGGGTCACTGGTTACCCATGTTTAATATATTTACATATTTTGCAGCAAAGCGTTCTGAAGATCAATCATTATATAACATTTTCTCATTCAAACTATGCTCTGATTCAGCAAAGTACCTAAAGAAACATTTAATTGCTTGAATGGTCCTATTTCTTTGAGCACAAAGTCAAAAGACTTTGAAACATACACTGCATACTTCATGGCTAAGTGCAAATGAATAACAAAAGCTGCTTCTCCTTCTCTTCATAAATTGGAAACAGAGGATTCCTATAATGAGGAAAATAGTATGATCTGAAACATTCGAATTTTATACAAATGTATGTACTTGAAGCACTTTTGCACAAAGCATCAAAAACCAATTTGGAACTGATTTATACTTTTGAATTTTTGTCTTAAAAGGAACCATTTTTTATTTGAGAAATAAGCCATATGGAGCTATGTTGGCTTTACTATAAGGAAGATTTCTGGGATCTGCAATGATCTCAGAGGCCTTTTCCAACCTAATTGATTCTGATTCCCCACAATGCTGAGGAATCAACCAAGATGTGAGAACCAGAATATTTCAAGACTCCTTTCTTCACTCAGCCCTAGTCACTGGAACATTCAGAGCCCATACTCTTAAAACTTGCCCTTGCTGTGAGAAGAATGGCTGAAATACAAAAAAACTGATTATTTTTCTCTGCTAAAAGTGAATGCTTCCCATGTCTGTTGTGTGAGTATGGAGACGTTGCACAGGACTCCAGAGCATGCTGTTCTTATCCATCTGACAACTAATTATCCTGCACAATATACCGTGCACAATTAAAAAGACCCTCAAACATCAATAAAATCTAGTCAGCCTATTTATTTTAGTCTGCCTGAAAGCCATAGTTGGATCCATCTAAGCGTTCCCGTAAGGGTTCTAACAAAGTCAAGGTATTATGCTAAGACTGAACAAGAATCCAGATAACATAGGGCAGTAAAAGGGATTTTTGCCATTACTACTTACAGGCTCTATATTGACCTGAAATTGCATAACCTGAGGCCCTGACTTGGACAGGCCTGAAATCAGGTGTTTATCAGTGACAACCGTCACTTGTCTGGTACTTGATGCCTAAGCTTATTTTGGTTGACTTATAGTTTATAGTTTAATGAATACCTATGTTGTGTGGACCAAAGTGCCTCTGAACTGCCTGGAACGAAGTTGGTGTGGAAGATGACAGGTGCAGGCTCATACTGGAGGTCACAGGTTATAAAACAAATCATGCTGAAAAAGTCAGCAGTCCCTACAGGTGTGCAACCTTGCATTGCTCTAGTGTAAACAGTTTTAGCGGTAAGAAAAAGAATAGAAAAATGAATAACTGGAAAGCAGTGAATGGAGCACAAAAACAAACTGCTACAAAAAGCAAACAAAATAAACCCAAGTGGAACCCAAGAGAATGGTGTATGAAAACTTTCTACTATGTTTGTCCTGGCAAAGAGGAGGGAGACAGGACACCCTTCTCTTCCCTGGTGAATGCTGAAGGGTACAGGCAGCTCCTTATAACCCACCCACAGGTACACACACTGAAAGTCCTGGCCTGTCAACTGGAGAAGCATTGCAAGGGTGAATATAAAAATATACCAGGAAGGAGATTTTATTTTACCATGTTTTAAATTTATTATCAAGGATATCCAGTATTAATTTGAATTAGATATATGGAATATGAATATATAATATTGTAGCTAGATGAATAATGTTATTAGACTCTAAAAACTTTAAATTAAAGCAAAACCAAATTCTTATTTTCTCATATAGTAATGTTCTCCATTTTGCCTATAAAAGGAATTTGAGTGTAAGAGTAAAATCATCCTAAATGCTTTCCTCCTGGCCACCCAGTTACTCACCCAGCTGATCTCCCATCCAAACAAATTATACAGCATGTCTTACTAATAGCCTTTTATTTTTAGATTGTTATTGGATCGATTTTGCGTTGTCTCAGACTCTCAAATGCCACTGTATTGCAGAGAATGACTTATTTGCACTGCATAGCAAATGTGTCTGAAAAGGCCAAAGGTGCTTGTTGGCAGCCACTGGGCAAGTGAAGCTTTTGTCACACTGCAATCAAAGGCAGAGTTAAGAATTACTCACTACACACACAGGACCTGAGTGCAATCAGCCATTTCAGGAGTTGTATTCCTGGTAAACAAAGAAATGGAGAGCAAAGGAGAAAGATAAAAGAAGCAGGAGCATGCAAATAGAATCCAGAAAGGGGGTAGGATCAAGACAATAGAGAAATAAACTGTAGAGCAGTTTGAAGAATTGCCCTGGATAGCACGTCTTGAGTAGATGGCAGTACAATTCACTCATGGCTGTATTATATATTCTCTTACATTCTTCATTAATATGACAAGCATAAGCCTGTAACCAGTTACCAAGCAACTGAAAACTATGATATGAGTTAATATTAATAAAAATGCAAAACCTCTACCATAAAAGTTAGGGGTTTGAACAGTAAACAGGAAGCAGAGATATATGCATAAATGAAGTGGTTTGGACTTTTTTTTTAAGTAATGCTTATTTCGAAGTATTGATGGACTATTTTTATTCAGAACTGTTTTAACAATTTTTGACTGAGACAACATGCTACAGTTCCTAATGTAAGTCTGGAATTATACAAGCTGTTATGGCACGAAGTATTGCAGGTAGAAATCCTTCCCATGACAGGTAGAAAGACACTAGGGGTTTTAAGAAAGATACATTTCTGAGGACCAACCTTGCACGTTCCTAAATCAAATGGCAGATCCATTCCATATGTCCTTTCCGCTAACATAAATTCATTTAGCAAAAACTACACATTCTTGATCATCCAGAAGTTTTGTTGACAGTTTCAGGAAATGTGCATATGCAAGGCTGGCAGGACTGAGGCAGCTCTTTTCACAGCCATGGAAGAGTCATTAAAGATTAACTCATAGTTTAGCTCACAGGGAGTCATTTTGATTTTCACAGGGTTTCCAAAGCCTCCATGCAGACAGGTACACATGAGAAATCTTGTGCATGCTAAGCCCAGAAGCTTGGGACCCCCAAGTCCTGCATGGTGTAGCCACTTTAGGAGGAGAAACCGGACTGGCAAGTTGCTCCATTACTGGCATGGGAACTGACCTGTGCTTAGCCCCTGATCCCCCTGCTCCGGGGTGTTGCGGTGTGCTCTGGCCAGTTTCGGTTTATCTCATGGCCAGGCTCTGCTATCTCCCCTCCCCCACTTTCTCCCCCTCATCCCCCCACCCCGGGCTCTGTATTGCGCAATCCTATACGAAGCCCACTAAATTCAAACCCCGTAGTGCTCCCCTATTGGATGGTGTACCTTCCCCCAGCCCCCTCCTATCAGTATTTAGGTAACTGTAACACGCTCTGCCAGTGCTTCCCTGGCACAATCCCAGTGCCGAATAAACCATCTGGGAAGCCCCTCCGCTTGTCTCTCCTTCTTTGGCACACCTGGACTATCAGTGGATTGGGTGAAACCTTGCAGGAACTTTGCCAGCCCTCCTGTGCCTTCAGAGCAGCCTGGCAGCCCCTGGAACCACGAGCGGACGCCAGTGCCCCCACCGGAGGCATTGTGGCACCAGGGCAGCAACACAGGAGACCTGGGTGGGCTCTCTGCAGACAGGGACCTCTACCCAGTTCCTGGTTTAAAGGGGAAGCAAAGTCAGACACTGTTGGGAGCAGCAGGAAGTGCATAATGCAATTTCCTGAGCTGCAACATTCTCACTAGAAAATATGTCTGTGCCTGTTGATCGTAACCTGAGGGGCAAGTGAGATACATCTTGTCAATTTTTGTCCAAATAACTCTTCTGCAGTTTCACTGCCATATTTCAACAAGTCTCTTTTTCCAATTTTTGGTGTGGTCAATTCTTAAGATTAAACACCTGGGGTTTTTTAATATCTGATAAGAAAATGAGTGAAATCAGATGGCTTATTTCACAAGCAGAAGAATCCATTCCAGGGCAGCTCTTCAGTCACAGGGCCTATGACTGTGCTCAGGAGCTGCATAGCCAAGCTCTTCATGGTGTCATGCAACTGAGCTGAGCAGTTAGAAACCCACTGGGATGGGTATCTTAAAGGTAATAAATAGAGCTCCTGACTAATCAAAGCATTGCGTAGTTTCCCATGATACTCAGCAATTCCTACAGCGGCACTACTAACAGTACTGTAAAGTATGGCTTAACATAGAGAGAGCAGTCAGGTCAACCTCATGAAGCCCTCCTAGAGCAAACTTAGCCATGGCCAAATCTTCCAAATCTGCCTAAGAAGCTCACAGCAAAGGATCTTTTGGCAAATTATAAAAGACAACACACATGCTATTCTTTTGAGCCCTCAATTAAAATTTTTTAAAAATCTGAATGTAAAAGTGAAATATAAAACCTAACACTATGAAAATAACTTTATAATAATAAAAATAAAATCTAATCATGAAACTAAGGAAACAAAAGCAGGAATTTGTTTCTGTAAATCCTGCATTCTTGCTCTTTCTATGTCTCCACAAAAAACAAATATAGACTCACATTCTCAACCAAGAAAAGAGCTGGAACTAATTCCTGCCTTTCACATAACACCCTACCTGGAGAAGTAGAGGATGGAAACTAAAACTATAGGTATAGAAATATTGTCAGCAGCTCTAAGGCCAATGATAATGGTAATCTAAGCCTTGATATTGGTGCATTAAAAAAAGGTCTACTGAAGACTCTCCACAGACCATTACATAAGTTAAAAAAAGGCAAAGAAAAAAGAAAGAAAATTGATAGTGTATTTTAAATTGATGACCTAAGGTTAATTGGTACTTCACTGACTCAATTTGCAAATGGATTATGATGGAGAAAAGTGTCTTTCTGACAGAGTTCACATTGCAGTGGCCCTGAGCACATATGTGTCTCCATGGAATAAAAAGTGCATTTGACTTTCTATGGAAGAGATAATTTCCTTCTCACTTTACTAATGGGTTTCATCTCAAAAGCTTATTTCAGAGTCTTTTGTATTTAATTGGCATTTAGTGTTTGAATTACTGTTTCAAAGCATTTTCTTATGGAAGGTTGGATCTCAGCATTTTGTTCGGGGTGTTTCTTGTCAATCCTTCCTTGCACTGTCAGTTTTTTCCTCACTGCCTTTTTGGTGGCTGAAGCCAGGCTCTGCCACCTTCCTACTCCTTCTGTGATCCATTGGTGTTATGGAGAAACAATTCTGGACTTTCATGGCTTCAATCCTCTCCCTTTATCTCAGTCATGACAGTGTCCCCTGTATTTTGGTATTTATTTCTTCCTGCCTTTGAGAAACTGTGAAAGCTTCAGTCATGTTCCTTTCTAGCCTAAAACAGCACAGTGACACTGAGGCTATGTTGTATCACAGCAGATGGTTAACTTCACAGGAAAGCTCTGTGAAGAAAACCTGATGACCTTGTTTGCAAGATTGCAGGAAACAGGGACCCTCACCATTTCCTCCACATTTGTGGGTCATCCTAGCCCTTACAAAGGGAATTTATCTTCCAGGCTGGCTGGCAGAATTATTTAGCTTCTGGCTGGCATTGTGCATTTCTATATTGGACTAAATGCCCCAATATTCTAAAAAAGTCCCATTTTCAGACACTTTATACTTTGCTCAGGTTTCTTCTTCAGCTCTTCCAGTTAATAAAAGGGATTATTTGTCAGAGTAGTCCCTTTCCTTTTCAGATTATCTTGCTTTTAGAGACTGCAATGGGAGTATTGAAATTTTAATTCTTCTTCCAAAGCACATTCAGCCTTTTCTAACACCAATATGGTTTCTCTTCATTAAACCCAATTATTTGGACTAGCCTAATGTTCACAAAATAGGGATTCGAAACAACAGACAATACACCTACACCAATTCTACAAATGACTTTTCACTGAAACCCAGGCAGGTATTTAATGCACAGTGAAAAATGACTGCTTATATAAACACAACGTATACTGTACCTTCTAGAAGAAACTGTTCAACATATTCTTCATTTTCATTTATATAGGTTTGAATACAAAATAGTGATTTGAGATAGACATGAAAAACTAAGTATTAGTCTGATTTAACAGATTAGAGGGAAGGAACGAGAAGGGTTATTGTTCCCCCTCCATGGCAGGTGACAGAGAGGCTACTTTGCTCAGGTGTCCTCCTACTCCTCTCCATATATTGGGGTAGATAGTGGGAGATCCTGTCAAACGTGCAGCGCATTTTGTATTTCTCCAGTCCCTCATTGCTTTAGTCCTCAATCTGATCACCACAAAACCTGTATAAAAAGTCTTCCATTTTGTAGTGGGATTTTTACGATTTGTTCCCCTCTTCAGCCCAGGAACATACTGGAAATACTGTCTCTGCAAGGTGGTGACTCTGTTCAGCCTGCAGCCTGGCTACTCTCCTCAGTCTACATCCTAGACCCTGCTGATACCCTCAGTCAGCCTCGCTCCAGGGCTGGCATGGAAATGCTTCTGTAGCCAGAGCCCAAGCTCCAGCACATGCTGAAAGACAAGTCCCTATTGTCTCCTTGAAGTATTCTATTAAAATCAAGATCAGATGAAGCAGATTGGATTCATTTCCTCCTTTGATTATACTTGCATCTCTCATTACCAAAGAAAGGTTGGTGCTTCAGAGTGATGGCCTAACTCAAACTCCACTAATACAAAGGGCAGGCAGCAAAGAGGGCAGGCAGCAAAGACTGGCTGGTGATTTCTTTAGGAGGAACGTCCTCCCTGGGCACTGTTACAGAGAACTTGTGACCCCAAGAGAGAGAGGCAGTCCTCTGTGTGGTCCCCCAGGCTGCTCCCCTGCTTCAACAGTGTGAGGAAGGCAGTAAAACAAACCAGATTACTTTCTCTTGGCAGTTAGGTCTCCTCTGGTCACCAGCCCCTGGGTCCTTGTCATCGGTTTTTGCCCAGTTTCTCCCAACCTTTCTCTGGCTGGCTGCCCCCACCACTTCCAGCCCTCTCCTTGGAAGATCCACACAACCAGGATGGGTGGCACAATGCAGGTCACAGCGGCCCCATGAAGGCGTGGCTCAACACCTCAGCAATCACAGGGTTGGATTCTGCTTTCCACTCCAAGGGCTGATGTCTCCAGGCTTGCTGACACCAGTGCTAACCTGGCTGTCTCAACAGAAGGTGCTCTCAAGGTTAGTCTCTGGGGAGAGGAGAGAGAGGCATCTCGACTGGGTGACGTGGCACCCCTTTGGGAGAAGGGCTGAGGGGGATTCCACGCTGTGGGTATACACAAGCTAACAGAGATTAGCCAAACTTGGCTACAACCTATGTTATTCTTAGATTCAAGCCCTACTGAGGCAACAGAAATCATTAACTCCATATTTTAACTGAAACCCCAGCAGGTGATGATTGGGTGCATCACTGCAGCTCCCGAGTGCTGTTGGCAAGACTGATATAAGGTGGAAGCAATGCCCATGGAAAGGGCACCCCCCCAGGCTGCCACTGACCATTAGTATGCTCTTTCTGGTCTTGCAGTGTGCAGTAGAATGCAAAAGAAAAAAAATGCCAAAAATTAACCTGTCAGTTATGCGCAAAAGAAGCTAATGCTTCAATCTCTATTCTCCTCCATACTGGATAAGTAAAGCAAGATAAACAGGTTAATAAAATATTAAAGAAGCCCAGATTTCTGCAATTTTTCTAATTTTCTTTTCCTAAGAAATTAATGTTTATAAAAGAGCAAATATGAACACTACCCCATTTTCAAGAAAACGTGTGAGAGCACAGAGTAGAACAGTCCAGTCTGAAAATCCTTCACTGACTTCATGAAATAGTGAAAGCAGAAAGGTTCATCATGAAGTACCAGATAACCCCAGAGAATATTATACTTCTATTTTTCAGGTTGTGATACAGGCACATACTGCCCTCCAGAAAATTATTTATCTACTTCAAGACTTTTTTTCTCATTCCTACAAAGGACACGTTTCAAAACATCCCACATGCATGTCACTCAGTCCAATTCCCAGCTTCAGTGACCATTCATTAGAGGTTAATAAATGTGTTTTAATTATTCATAAATTCCCTCCTTTCAAATGCAGAAAACTGAAATTTAATACAGAAATGAGTCTCAACCTACATGAGATAAGAGCACGCAAGTTCATGGGAACTAATCATACAGAATCTTAAACAGAGCCTACCAGCTTACTCTGCGTACTCCCCTAGGCAACCTAATCTAATCAATTAACTGCCTGAAAAAAAAGCGTCTCTAGAGATATTATCCCATCATTTCCCATTATTGAAGGCTTAGGTCTTAAAAAGCATGGATAGGCATTGAAAAAAAATCTTCTCAGATCTCTTTACCTGATGATTTGATTTGTAAGAGTCTCAGATCTGGACTTCACAAAAAGATAATTTTTTTTAAAAAAATAACTGCTCAAGAATTGTATGTCCTAGTTTTCTTGTAAGCAAACAAGATCTGAAATCTCATCTACATGGTCCTTGTACCTCCCAGTCTAGCTTCTTTGCATATTAATTCTGGTATTTAGGTCTTAACTCAGTTCCTTAAGAAAAATAATTTGAGCTTCAAGGAAAATAAAATGGTGATCCACATTGGTAACCTATTGTTACGCTGTGAAAAGAAACAGTTCAGGTTTCAGCTTCCCTGGGGTTAAGTCACCAATGGCTGCTAAAAGTACAGCTCATGCCTATGGAACCATGGCCTGACAGCACCTCACAAAACGTGATAGATAATGTCATTTCTTTCATACCTAGGGGAGTAAACAGGAAAATGTAACAAACTTCCCCACCTCAGGCCCTGAGACAGAGCAGAACCTGAATTAAAGATCAGGATGAATCTGTGACCTGGCTGCTGTGGTCTGCAGCAGTTCTAACATGTTCCCTGATAGGCCACCCACGGGGACATCCTTCCTCCTGGCCAGGGTAGCCAGGAACACCAAGACACTCTCAGCTTTGTGAAGCTTTGTGAAGTCTTGAGTATTACTTAAAGATGCTGTTCCACATAACATGTCAGGATCTCATGGATGAGCAAGAGATCCTTGAAAACCAAGGCTCTGATGTGATGAAAACCAGCTCTGGCTGTGCAAAAACCACATACCCACAAATATCCTTAAATAGCCAGCAAGCACAGCAACCTTGCTGCTTGCAAATTGCATTATTTCCATATTTGCACCACAATCCCACTGTTGGTACAATGTTCAGCCTTTACGCAATACTATTTCAATCAGTGGTTATAAATAGATACCATAAAAAACACAATAAATCTTCATTTTTTGTCCATCTCCATTTGTGCCATTTACAATATAGCAGGTCTTACACAGGAAAAGACCCCAAATATGTCACTTTCATAGTAAGAAGAGGGGATCCTTATAGTTTTGTGCATTCTGTGAAAAATAAGAAGTGAAGAGCACAACCCACATCCACAGCTTTGCATTTGTTATCTCTCACAACACATACCTTTATCATTCGTATCTGCAAAAATTAAGAGGGAATGCAAATCTTTCACAGAAGCTTTGAGACAGTCATTGATCACTGATCCCCTTTTCTCTCCTAAGGGGATAAGGGCAAAGAAGGGAGGCTGTTCTTTCAGTGAACACAAGCTATCCAGGGCTTGCTAAGCAGACCTGGACAGCGCCTAGTTTTTCCCACTGAAGATCAGAAGCGAGCCAAGTTTTTATTGTACACACAGGAAGACTCTTAGCCATGTGGGAAAAATGAAATTCAGAACAGTCAATTACCTGAAAATGTAGCTACTTGTCTGAAATCATGGAACATCCATGTGCATGCCCAGTTCAGGCATTTGAATTAACACCTCCGAGGGCTGCTCTGTGTACTATCCCATCAGCTGAAGCACTGCTGATCCAAGATGGCCGTTCCCTCAATGCCATTCTGCTTTGAATAAGTAAACCTACACCAAACCAAGAACTTCAATCTTATGCCAAGGCCACGCAAACCATCAGTTGGCTTCCCCCTGTTTTTGTCCCAGTAGCTGATTTTTCAAAAAACGGTGTCACCATGAGATATAACTGAGAGAAACTGACTGTAGAAAAGCCAGTTGTGTGCTGATCAGTGTAGGAATAGGCTTTGCCTAACCAGAGACTTGAAAACAGCTCATCTATATTCCAGATGAGTTTGACAAATATCAGAGTACTTATTGTCTGGGCACCAGGATTTAAAGTCTTCATCAGGCTAAAGAAGGATTGACAGATGCCCACTTCTGCACTGCTGGTCAGTCTTCTTGGAGACCAAAGGAAATTTACCTCTATTATTAAAGTATTGCAAAACACTCCTCTAAAACATAAAGGATATTTAAGCCATATTCTCTGCTGCAGAAAAAGCAGTATAAGAGGCTTCTTATTGCATAGGATAACAAAGATGTACAGAGATGCTCAAAAATCAACGGTTTATAAAAAATTCTCGTATCAGAGGATGGAAACTACCCAAACATCCTTAATAAGATAACAATTCAGCACTCAGTGAAAACTTAGCTTCATTAGTCAGTCAGAACCAAGTAATGTTGAATATTCTGAGTTTGAATGGACCCACAAGGATCACTGAGTCCAACACCTGGTTTCACACAAAACCAAACCATGTATCTAAGAGTGTATGTAGGCCATTTAGCCATGTGGCTTCCTCCTTGGCATCAATCCTGGGCAGCAAGGGAAGGTTCCTGTGGAAAACACAATGATTTCTGAGGCAGATATGAATGAAGATCAAACAGCTGTTGCATAAGTTTAACACTGCTTCTTGCACATTCTTTTATTTGGGAGCTTACTTAAAAAATAACAAGTCAAACTATAGATACACTACAAAAAATCACTCCTGATTGCAGCTCATGCAATTGCTCACCTTGACCCTACATTCTAGTCAATGCTTATAACTCTGCCTTTTGGTAAGCAGTAAAATTGCTTAAAAGTGACCTAAGCAGTTCAGGAGAAATTAAATGTGTTCAGCTCAAGAAAGCTCTGGTAAAGATACTTGAATTTCTTATTTCATCCAAAAGAAGAAAATTGAAGGATATTTTACAGTAATAGTCTCCAACAAGTTTCTGTTTCTTCCGAGAGCTCTCGCTCAGGATTTGACTCCAGGGCAGAGATGCTGACGCAGAACTCCACACTTTCATTTGAACCACCTTTTTAATGAGGGTAAAAGTGATTCAGCTTCAACATATATGGTGACAAACCACTAAGCAAGTTTTAAATGAAACTTGGCATGACAGACAGTCAATAAACAACAGCGTTAAATTTTGTTTTAAATCTTACTTCCTTTAAGATACAGATAAACAAGGAAGCTGAATACCATAGAGTCAATATTTAAAATGTGAATTCTGTCATTCTCCTAAAACTGTATACAGGCTTTCTCCAAACTCACACAATGACGCTCAGTACACTTCTGAAAAGGAAATTAGGCCACAGAAAAAAACAATGATGATGGGGCAATTTTCTTTCACTACATAACTGCTGACATTCACTAAGTCCTGGTTCTCCCATGTCTAAATTAAAAGTACAATGGCAAGTATGAATCCCAAACTGAGAACTTAGCATGTTCTACACATTAGTGGATTGCAGCCTATGTAATTTATTCTACCTATTAGCTCAATGTTTCCTTTGAAAAGGTTGGAGAGCACTGCAGAAAGTTTATTGTGTAATAAAAAATATTGTGTAATAAAATTCCTAGAACTTTACATACTGAAAACCAAAGGTAAACCTGAAAACTTCAGTGAAGTAAGTGATGCTCTGACGAACTGATTTCTAAGACACATATGCAGTCAAGCCATTTTACTTTGCCCAGGATCACTCAGAATGTCTGCAGTAGAGCAGGAAACAGGAAGATTATCTTAGTATCAATCGAAAACTTCAGTCTGAAAAACATGATTCCAATTCCCTGGCATTATTGCTGATATTTTGCACTGTTCAATTGGAAAAATAAAGTCTCACAAAGAAATCATATTAGCATACAATGTTTATTACCTTCTATTAATCTGAAGTCAATAATTTTGATATGACTAAATTAATTCTGAAATAAACAGACTTTTTAAATACATATGAAGATGATGGGCTTTAACATGAGAGTACTTAGTTGATCTGCACTCTTAATCCACATGCAGGATACATCGATCAAATATTATACATATCCTTTCATTTTACACTGGTCCATAATACAGCACAATTTCTGAAGGTGAAAGCAGGGAGGAAAGAAATCATATTTTCAAGTAGCCCTTTTATTTAAAAAGAGCATCAATGATATATTAAGCCAATGTGTTTCTCTCTGATTCTGATTTTACTTACAGTATACACTTTTGCAAAATATACAGCTCACCAATGATACACAAACAGTGGCCCTTTACTAAGGGCAAGTGACCAAAAAGAAAAAAAAAGAAAAAAGAAATACAACAGAAGAGAATTCTACAGATTAGGAAAATCATATTTTAGAACATTGTGTCACTTCAGAGTGCCTGCAATGTTGATAAGAAAGGTCATGCACAACATTTCTAATGTTGTCATTAGTCCATGAGAGAAATGTCTGCGTGCTTCACATGAACAGAAAAAGGTACAAGTCAGAAAGAAAGCAGCTTTCTCCAGTTATCTCTTGGGCCTGTCTATGTCATCAATGGTAGCTAACAGCTTCTGTCTCGCTTTTTTGTTGATATAGGTGCCCAGACAAATATTCACCAGATTGGTCAACTGCTTAGTGGAATATTCCTGACAAACAAAAACAGATCATGTTAGGGCAGAATAAAACACAAAGATAGAAAATTTTAAAAAACACAAACATACTCAGTGTGGATTTCACAACTGATAGAAGCAGCAGTACACAAGGGAGATTTAAAGCTGTAGTTTAGTCATGTCTGGATAGTTTTCATAGTTGAGGCAGAGGACAAAACTGCATTTTGCTACATGGCAGCTTATAATGGAAAATTCTTATGACTGTAAAAGTACTGGACGGAGTTCACAGAAAGTGACTCTGAACATGTAAATAAATCAATTTTTAACATATTTTTCCATTCTTTGGGAGGCTTGGTGGGAAATACATATGCAAGTGGTTAAGCTTTTAACACGAAAACTTTTTTTTAACAAACTGTGATAAATGTTGATGATCTTTTTTATTTTGACTTCCCATTTCCCATAAGTTTCTAAATGCTTCTGTCTGGAGAGTCTCCAAACAATTTTGATTTCAGTACATGATAAAGGAGGAAAAAATGTCAAAAATGTGAAGAAAAGAATTCTTAACACCTGTGAAAATGCCATATTTGCCAGTATTACCTTTAGTTCTAACACTATCCAAAACATGGCTTCCACCAATGGCTTTAAAAACGAGTTCTTCCCTGTAGGTCATCAAACCCCATAGCTCACAGTCTCTCTTGGGGCTCCAAGCAATACAAGGAAAATTCTATCAAAGACATATTTCTTTACTCCATTTCTAATGGGATTTAAAGTAATCCCAAAATACAGATTCCAAGTGCTCCACTTTAGAAGACTTTTTACTTCACAGATGGGTATGTCCAATAGCATGTGACTAGTATTTACACAGACCTGTTGTGATTGTAAATTCATGCCATAGTGAAAGCATCTGAATGTTTTCAAAACACAAATATAGACTTATTTCAGCCAGAAATGATGATTAAGCATTATCAAATGAAGAAAGAAAAAGCAATGATTCTTCTCCATTGTGCCTTACAACTTAGTTTAAGCAATCAACTCCTAAAGGCAATACAAAACTTTATGGTGTAATCCCAAACCATAATTCTTGATGATCAAGTTGTGCACTTTGGCATATTCTGAACAGCTCACAGATGTTTTCAATTTCCCTTTGCTCTAGTTCTCTACACTTTTTGATACAACAGGCTGGTGTGACTGGCTTAGCCATCCTCCCCAGCCATCAGATGTTGAACCAGTTCAAACACATACTAACTTCATAGGATAAAAATGACCACATATATGCACGCATGCATTTATATTTATGCTGCTTCCTATATAGGTTTTATTATAATAAATTAAAATATACATAAATACACCTATATTCATTTTTAATATATAGAAGGATTATTATTCATATTTGTTAGCATGTTTTTATCATCATGGTGAATTTTCTCAATAGAGAGTAAAAGAGTGCAAATTTAACTCTTACCCTATGTTCTTTTATCCAGGATTCCATGTCATTTTCTGTCAGGTAGTATGCTTTAATGTAGGTCTCCACAAATTCTTTATCTGGAATAGGCCTAATGTCTGTTAATTTTTCTAGTTTCATTAAGAACTGTTGAAAATCTAGTTGCATCAAGGCACGTCCTTCATTGCTGCACTTCTTTACATTGGCATAACTAAAAAGAGAAACAGTGGAAAGAAAAACTTAGAAGGAAATAAAAATGAATTTTGCTTCTCAAAGTTGTTTAACAGTCTGTTGAACCTCGAGGAGGAACAAAATTATGGTTTTAAGTCAAAAGCAGACAAGAGCTTCTCTTAGGATGTCTGCTGCAGAGCTTTATTTGCATTAGTATAACATATTTTAGCCCAGTCATCGAACAGAACCCCACAGTAGCCAGTGATACTTAGAAAAACCCCCTCTCCCAAAGGGGGTACTTAGAAAAACTCCCAAAGAGTAAAAAAAAAAAAATCCTCCACTGAACAACGTACTATAAGTAGGTTAGAGGAAATTAAACCAATGCTAATTAGCACACTGGACAGAGGTTTCAAGTGCTCACAACCACTGAAGTCTGAGAGGTACCATGGCAGCTTTAGGAATGGTCACCAGGAGCTTGCTGAATCAAGAGGGAGCATCAAAGAAAGACACAAAGGTATTTGTGCAGAAACAGCCACAACAACCAGAGGATAAAGGGTGGCAGCACTGGCTCATGTCCGTGAGAAGCTGATGTTTTAATGAGAACAGATTGACAGCAAACTAGTGACAGGAT
Source organism: Pomatostomus ruficeps (assembly GCA_013400735.1). NCBI lineage: Eukaryota > Metazoa > Chordata > Aves > Passeriformes > Timaliidae > Pomatostomus > Pomatostomus ruficeps. Next base: position 6,120 of record VYZT01005395.1, on the reverse strand, counting down.
GGAGGAGACAGTAGATAAGCTTAAGGGCAGGGCAATACCAGCAAGGATCACAGTGGGGCGATAGGCAACAAATGGGGAAAACGACCTTTGCACTTGTCAAGGTCAAAGGAAATGACACTGCAATGCCCTTAAGAATGCCAGTTTCAGCTGTGTACAGGGTCTGGGGCACAGTGTCTTGAGAGACTTAATCAGCTCATCCACCAGTTGCTGCCACAAGTGACAACCTTGTCTCGCTGTTTCCACTATTCTCCTCTACCAAATGTAAAACAAGCTCGCTTTTCCACTGGTTCATGAAGGTGCTCTTAATTATTATACAGTCCCTGGAGTATTAGGTTTGATGCAAAGGAGGCAGCAGAAACATGCAGCTGGAAATTGGATACACAGCAAGGTTAGGTTAAGAATAAGGAGAAATTTCACACTTAAGAGTTGGAACACAGAAAGAATTTGCAGAATGCAAAAGTAACAGAGGCAAAAAGAGAGAGGACCAAGGCAAAAGTCCTCTGGAGCTTCATAGAACACTAGAAGATGACTTTCAATAGGCTCAAGAAGCCAGCTGGGAAACAGGAGAGAACATAGAACTAGGAGATAGAGAAGGACAAAATTTAAAGAAAGATACAGCTGACTGCAGTGGAGGTAATTCTTCATTCAGTGAAGAGCCTGATGAAAGCAATTTCAGTTGACTGGATGATAATCATGTCCTTCATGGCTTTTAACTCCATACATTCATTGAATTCAGAGATAAAAGAAGTCATGAAGGTATTCAGAGAGACACAGAATACCTTCCTTCCCTTTACACAGTGGGAAAAGAATCTACAAGATATGTAAAAATAAAGGAACTGGCCAAGAATGAGAAATTACAGGCAAATATTACAGTTTCATGGTAAGTCACAAGCATGAACCAAAACTGCAGTATGGGGCAAGACATATGAGTGATGACCTTCAGAGCTAAGGATTAAATGGTTCAGGAACACTGAAGCCACAAAAGATGAATGAGATGTGATGTAAGAAGAGGAAACAAGTTGAAAACAAACACAAAGGCTGAGGTAGAGGAGGTTGATAGTGACTGACAGTGATATCAACTTGAAAGGTAAGAGGAACAGGGGGAGGAGAAGAGACATGCGTTTGTTTCACTTCCTTCTATTTGAGGCATGGCAAGTGGAAAATAAAATGTCAAAAAGGAAAGCTAGTTCTATAAGCCATATGTCATATGAAGGAATTGACAAACCAGAGACAGGTCATGGATGGATTTAGTCACCCTGAACAGGAAACTGATCTTTCAAGAGACTGCAAAAGGATGATGGCATGAAAAGAAATGGGCATGAGATAAAAAATGATCGCTTTATGGAAGCAGTGAAAGCTGATGATCCTCAATAGGCAGCTAACACTTGGAGAAGAAGGGTGTTTTGTTGAGGTCCTAATTTAGAGCAGACAGCAGGAGAGTGGGATGAAAAGCAGTAAAATAGGTAGTAGGGAGTGAATAGGGTAAAGATAACCAGGAAAGAAATATGGAAACCTATGTAGAAAGAGTGGAAGACAGTACATATTCTATGATGCAAAAGAAGTTCTGATAAGAGTCCAAACATATGTAGCAAGGGGACAAAACCATGAAAATAAATGCAGTGGATGAAAAGTCTACAATACTCAGGCTACAAAATTGAATCTGAAAAGACTGGGACACTGATTAAAAGAGAGAGGGATGAGCAAGGTGTAGCAGTTCCTGACTAAGCTGCTCGAGCTTCTGTTGACCAAGCCAATTAAGACACCTCTCTGTTCTTGATGAAATTGGAAAAGTCATGTTCCATGGCTACTTAAAGATAAGTGATAGTGTTGATAACTCCATCTTTCTTCCTGGCAAAGATAAATAGTATCACCAGGGAAGTACTGAAAACTATATTTTAACTTCCTTCTTTCTTCTGCTGGGAAATGGTAAATTTCATATAGAAATTTCTTTGAAAGAGTATTGTATTTTCAAATGCTTCAGCAAAACATTCAGTGTCATTGTCCAGCAGTATCTAGGAACAAGACCACCCCTTTTAGGCTTAACCAGACTCTGTGAAACAACTGCCAAGGAGTGTGTTAAGAATTGATAATATTTAGGGTCTCCAAAAGCACATGAACTCACAAGGACACTATAAAATTAGAACTTTTAACTCTATAGAATAAACATTATCATTATAGACATACTTGCCCAAAAGCAATACTTTAATAAATATTTACCCTTCCACAAGAGTTCTATTGGCCAAGCGTATGCAGTGCTCCCAAAGGATGTTGGAGACTGGCAATGGAATACGGACTCTCTTAGACACATCATTCAACCTTCTGTTAAATTCTTCAAACTCCTGATAAAATGTAGAAGATATTTATTTCTTTAGCATAAAATGGATCATACTCTATACATCCAACAACAGCAACAACTAATTAGAAATGCACATGAAAGAGAATAGTGAAAAATAAGAGCAAAGCAGAGAGGTTTAATAGGCACCAACTGCAGACAACTCAAAGCATAAAGTAGAAAACATATCACTTTCTAGTATATCACTCACAACATTACCTCAGTGATTTTTTTTTAAAGGAACTGCTGCTCTGTTCCCCAGAGCTGTAGTTCTGTGTGAAACTCACACCTCTGAAAATGAACTAAGTAGCTTATCCTTCAAATGCCATTTTCATTGCCTCACTCCCTAAATTCATATTTAACTTCTTTAAGTCAATATACAGCCAGTGAAGAAAATCCAGTGATGAACTCTTTATCCCTCTAAATATCCATCCCATCAGCTTTCGAAGAGCAGCTCAGAAATATTGTAACCACTTTTCATTCTTCAACCTTTCACATTAGATAATTCCTAAGGGCTTTCGAAGGAGCTGAGAGCACCCACTGAAAGAGGCCAAATCTAACAGTTTAGGACCACACTGCAGCACTAGATAACAATTCAAGTAAAGGGAAGGCACCTGTTTCCACGTGAACCATCAATGGCCTGTATGGATTTGAGCTGATACTATGACTGAGAAAATAGTCATGACTGAATGCAAGTACTGCTACAATGATTTTGTAATTTAAATAAAGTGAAACAGAAGTCCTCTGCCAATGATTGAAGCCTTTATCATTTAAAAAAGTATCAAATGACTTCAATATCAAGCAGACTGGTAATGAACTTCTCTGAATAACCAGCAAAAGCCATTTGCAGTGCAGTCTTTTAAGACCATACTTGCCCGACAAAGAGTTTTAATTCCAAGGGTGTTAATCTAAGGGTTTTTTCCTTTTCTTTTATTCTTACTCTCCTCCTCAAAAATTCAGTAAGTGAAAAAAATCTGAAGAGAACTTCAGTAACCAATTGGCATTTAACACAAATTTTCTGAAAGATTAATTTGGCAAGAAGATGCAGGGTACCACAATGTCATGCTTTAACTGGCATACAACTCACTCTTCTGAAGATGAAGATGCCTAATGCTCCATGATAATCAGTTTCTTCAACAATCCTCTTTCCCCACTTTGTCTGCTTCCAACACACTATGACTGAATATAAAATTTTGTGTATGTGTGCACATAGCTGAAAGTAGTTGATTATTACTTTAAATACTGTGCTTACATCTGACATTCCTGGAGTCCCAGTATACACAGAAATCTCTCATTGCTTAGCAGTTATCTAAAGTTATCTAAAAGCTTTTGTAGCAACTAGTACTAGCTATAGAATGGAGAGACCAAAACTGGTTTTAAATGGTATTAGCCCTGATTGTCCTGAAGCAAATTCATCAGCAGTTGCATACTCACTGAAGGAATACATTTTGCCCCAGAGATCAACTATTTTAAGCAGAAACTGATATAAAAAAAAATCTACAGCAGCATAAACAAAAATAATCACAAAGATTCCGTCAAATTCAGTGCTATATCTTTTGTCAAATTCTTTCTTCTTTGCCTTGATTTGTTTTTAAGCAGAGAAGAGCTACAAAGTACAAAGGTGTTATCCAAACTGTTATTCCACACAGAGGTGTAGCCTTTTCTGTGGTTCACACTTCCCACATCTTTTTAAAAAAATTTCAGTTTCTCTGAAAAGAATTAGTAATTAATACAGTATAATTAATTAGCATAATTCTACCACTGTCAGAACTTCCCTCTGAAGACCTTTAGAAACATTATTTAGACATATATGAAAGGATGAGATAGGGCTTGTTCCAAGAACTAGTTCCGTATGCCATAAAACATGGCAATTGTATAATGACATCTACTGAACGCATTTGACAAGTTAGGTGAATAACTTCCCTTTATCTTCCTTTTCAAATGTTAACTTTTAAATATAGCGACTTCAGTTAGATACTGCATGACCATTATTGGTTCTGATTTGACCTACAGCTCCTATGATACATCTCAAAGACAATCAGCAAAATTATTCAGAACAGCAAATAGCGTGTTTTAGGGTTTTTTAACAAAGGCTGTCTCTGGACACCGGACTTCCCTCAGTGCTACCCTGTTTACCACACATTTGTCTACCATTCAACGCTTAGTGAGACTCATTAAACTTTTGTCTTCACTTTCACACACCATGTAGTCAAAAAATCATCACTGAAAACAATCCTCTAGAAGTAAGAATAATTAAACTTCTGGACAGACCTCATAGTAATTTCCCATTTGTCAGGATGATGTATTGTCCTAGCCATGCCACTTTAACAGTTTTAGTGATGTATTACAGCAATTTAGTGCTTATATAAACTCTAGCACACCATTTCCCATAAACTACTCACCTTTAAAAGAGCATCTACGTATACATTGTGCTGTGACATGATTTCCTTCACATCCCATTTCACATTAGCCATGAGAAGCAGCATTTGTTCATAATCAATGGCTTTAGCAGCAACAATCCAATAAACTGGTTTACGTAGTTCACTGGCAGTAGACACTGTCTGGAATAGAATATAAAAAAAATTCAATTCAGTAAATTTCTGGCTAGTAGGAGCAATATATAACTATGATGTTCAAGTATTTGCACCATAATGTACAAGTTTCAAATCTTCTATATGAAAATCAGCTGTGAATCACACAATTCTGACCTGAGAATAGAACTGCTGAAGAAAAGGCTTCTTGGCAGCTGGCATCACTGCATCAAGATGAGGCTGAAGAAATTCAAACTGCTCAGCCAGAAATACCCTTTGAAAGCAAAGAAAATTTACTGTGAACGAAGTGCAACGTTTAGCATATCTCTTTACAATTTTTACTCTACTGTTGACATACTTGGCAGTATCAATATGCAACCTTGGAAAATTGAGTCCCAAGAAGAATCTTTGATTCGCGTGCCGGTATATCAACTAGCATTCTCAATTCTGACAATTTTTAAATATCCTTGCAAACAAGAAAATACTTGAATAAAGAGACTAAGGCTTGAAAATCAACAATTCATATTTCTGTTTTACTGAGGATACACTGCAAAAGTCTGAGCCAAGGTCATGCAATTTCTGTTGCAGGACAGTCAACATCAATATTAATAAA
>VYZT01005393.1:0-29169 GCA_013400735.1 Pomatostomus ruficeps | reverse complement strand
ATGGGATGGGATGGGATGGGATGGGATGGGATCAATGGGATTGGGATGGGATGGGATATTGGTGATCTTCAGGCCAGAGCTGCTGCAACGGCACCTCTTTATTTCTGTGCTGCACAGAAGCTGAAGCTGATTTTGGGGCAGTTCCTTCAGGTTTTGTTCTCTCTTCTGTCCTTTGCTTGGATATCAGGGAAAGATTTTTCCCTCAGAGGGTGTTGGGGCACTGGAACAGCTCCCAGGGAATGGGGACATTCCCAAACCTGCCAGAGCTCCAGGAATGTTTGGACAACGCTCCCTGGGACACGGGGGGATTGCTGGGGTGTCTGTGCAGGGCCAGGGGTTGGATCAGTGATCCCTGTGGGTCCCTCCACACCAGGATATTCCACGATTCCCTGGGATTGCTGACAGCAGCAGAGAAGCCCCATTTTCCATGGATAGACCTGCACGGGATTTGTAAAACTCCTCCAAGCAGGGAGGTGCTCGTGCCATACAACGGATTCATTCCATTGCAAAACCTAAAAGCAGGGAATAATTCTAATTTCATTTCATTACACAGATGCAGTGGTCACGGAAAGCCTGGGCTTTCCCCAGTATCCCCTCTAATTTTTTTAAAAATAAACCATTAAGAGCATTTCCCCTCCTATTAAAAATCGCTGAGATCACGGCCTGGTTGACTTCCCATAGGAATCCATAACATAAATTAAAATCTCTTTAGAGAGCTGTCTCTGTGGTGTAAATCTCCATTTCTAGACAAATCATCCCCGCCTGATCTTGACCAGGAACGGAGTGGGAACAGACTGGAGGCAGGAAATGCGGCCTTGCTGGCTCGGGGAGGACTCAAGAAGGTGTGAAAGGCTCTCAGGGCAGCGGTGAGAGCACCCATTTGCATCCTTCCACACAAAAATACCTTTAAAGGGATCCACCACCCCCATTTTAATTCTCTGCAGTTCACAGACGAGGAGTTCTGCACAATTCCAGCCTCAACACCACGCAAAAGGCAACGTGAAAATGTAAAATGGATCCCCAGTCAAGCTAAAAATATCTGAAATCTGCCTCATTCTTATTTACGCTACACGCGCCAAAAGTTACTTTTAAAAATGTTTGTAAGTGGATTTATTTTTGCTCTATTTATTTAATATTTTACTGTATTTCTACTGTGTCAAAACAACTTCCTGTAGTCCTGGGATGTCCTTGGAACAGCAAGTTTACTTGCAGCAAACAAAATACCTGGATCTAGCCACAAAAAAAGAGTTTTTGGGGGGATTTTAGGGGGTTTTTTTGCTTTGTTTTGAGGAAGAAATTGTTTAAAAATGTTTGCCTGCAGGGCAAGAGGTGAGGAAAAATCTGAATTAGAAGTGATGAGTTTCAGGCAAGGGAAGAGGACGAGAGCAGAATGGACTCCCAAAAACTCCCTCGTGAGATCTGCCTCCAGATTCCTCTTCACAGCAGTTTGTTAAAATTTACTTTACAGGGCAATATTCCTTTATAAATAAACTACAGCCTCAGAAATAAAGGAGATTACCTTATTTATAATGGGATTATTTATAATGGGATTCTCTATTTCATCTGATTTTTTTTAAAAGACAGAACCTTTTTTTTTCAGTCAGCTTGACCCGAGCACAGAAGCCACGCCTGGAGCAGGTGGAGCTTTGAAATTTTAAAAAAAAAAAAGAAATTACAGCTTCCCTGATGGGTGAAATAGAAAAAACTGAACGAAGTAAAAGATGGTAAAAAGCGACACGAGCTGGGAGGGGATGGGATAAGAAACGAGGGATTAAAAATAAAAAATAAATTACAAATAAAATCACATTTTCCTCCTGGCAATACACAAAGCGCCTGTCATAAATAAATTTCACCGTTGCTGTTGCCCAAAAATCCCAGTGGGAGTGGCCCTGGCACTTGGAAAAAACCAAGGAGAGGCTGAGGGAGTGTAAATAAATTCCAGCAGCCCCGGATGAGGAGGATGGAGGGGCTTTGCAGTGCCTGAAATTTGGTTTGTTCTGTGATAACTCACCCAGAAACACTGAATTTCAGGGGGATTCGATGCCTCACCTGCTGTGCCAGGGGGGAGCTCTGCCTGCCCTTCTTCTCATCCCGGACGGGGAAGAGGGACTTGAGCAGCTTTGGCATCTGAGGCACGAAGGATTTGACGGGATTCAGGTAGGAAGCAGCCAGGCTACCGATACCTGCTGGGGAAAAAAATAAATTCAAATATGAAAACAGTTATTTGGGGAAAAGAAAAAAAAACCCAAACCCAAAGCTGACCCCAAACCCAAAGCTGACCCCAAACCCTCTATAAAAATGTAAAAAAGGGTGAATTTTTTTTGAGGGAAGCACTCTCTGGGAGCAGCTCAGCTTGTGGCGACACTGAGGAGCTGCAGGGACTTTGTGCCACGCTGAGGGAATCCCCTGAGCTGCTCACCTGGGTCAGCAGAGTGGTTTTGCTGCCCAGAGCCCGGCAGGGAGGTCCGAGACGGGCTGATGCCTCTACTGGAGCTTGGGGCTCCTTGGGACACATCCTGCTGGCTCTCCCATCGACCCTGGAGGGGAAAAAAAAATTTGTATTTTTCCAAATTGGCACCAGAACAATCCTGACGCCCCCTGCCCAGCCCCTCTGCCAAGCTCAGAGTGCCAGAGCTGAGGAAAAACCCTTCCCCAGAGGCGCTTTCAGTTTGCAGACCCCAGCCCTGCAAAAAGGCACAGAAAAAGTTCATTTCCAGACCTCAAAGCTGTAACATTTCGCTCACTTCTGCTGCTGTGTTCTGCGAGCTGAGTTTGTTACAACCAGGTGAAAATACTACGCTGCTGCCTGCCCAAAATTCCGGAATATTTTGTGTTTTTACTCAGGAGTAGCGTCAGGAAAAAGGGTGAGGCCAGAGCTGTGAACAAGACAAGAAATACCAGAGCCAAAGGCTGGATGTCGGAGAAAGGAGGAGAAGATCAGATCAAGAGGGAGCAGCTGTGGCACTGCAGATTTTGGAAAAAAAAGCTGGAATATCCAAGCTGTGGAGAGCAGGAGCCACAAAAAAAGATCAGGACAGGCTGAGGTATTGACATGATCACTGAAGATGGAAAAAAAGTTGATTTTCAGCCCCGCAAGAGCCTGAGGAAGATGAGGAAGGAACAGCGACAGAGGGAAGAGCGGCTCCTTTGCCTTCCCAAGATTCCCTGGTGGGGTTTTCCCACGGATCCCACACCATTCGGGGATTTCTGTTGCTTTTTCCAATTTCCACCGCGGTTTTGGAAGTTTCCTCTCAACCTCACAGCCCGAACTGGCTCAGTGACAAAACCTCTCTTTCAGAAACAATCCCCAAACCACCGATATTTCACATCAGCACACAAATGCCAAGAACGCACACGGAGAAATCCATTTTTTAACTAATTCTATCCACTGCTTAGGAAAAATAATTCGGAGATTTGTCTGCTCCGAGTGACTGGCCAGGGTTTGCCTCTGCTGGGAGCTTCGTGCGGGTGCAGGGTTTGGGTTTGGAAACCAAAATTCCACGGGATTGCCCTGAAAACGTCCGAGGGAGGCACACAGGCAATGCAATTAAATTAATTTAATTTATAGGAGAGCTGAAGGCAATTCCACACCCATTTACGAGTCTGAGGGTCAAAATAGTCCAGTCTCAGACTCCACAAGAAATCTGGTTGGAAATTGTCCTGTTCAGGTGGCAAAATGTTCTCAGGAGCTTGCAAAGCTTCACCTTTCCACAATCAGAGGCTGCAAGGACAGCAGGGTGCAGCCAAACTGGTAAAAATTGAAGTTTGATCCCTTTTTTTTCTCTTTTATCTTTCTTTTTTTTGGTTTTTTGTTTGTTTGTTTGTTTGTTTGTAAAGATTTTTGCTGTGGCTGCTGCAACATTCTGATTTTATTGCACACCTGAATTTTGCTTGTTTTTTCGAAGACGTAAAAACAAAAAGAGAAAAACTTTCACAGCAAAACTGTGCAGTGAACACCCTAAAAAGGAGTTCCAGGCGATGGAGGGACCTGCTGCATCCCAGACCGTGAGTTTTATGTGTTTTTTCCTGGAGGAAGAGGGGAAAATGTGGCTTTTTCAAGGAGCTTCCCACTGCCGGATGCAAGGAATTAATCCAACCTTGAACATAAAAATGACAGGCAGCAAAGTAACCTCAGCTGGAGCTGGAAGTCATGAATGTTTCACAAATAATAAATAAGGCAGGAGAGGAGGAATGGATTTCTGCCGTGGGCTGGAGGTCGCCGGGAGCAGCCCAGGGCAGGAATCATTTCCATCTGGATCCATAAGTCAGCGCCAGGGAGAGCTCCTGCTCAGAATAGCAAATGGCCTCGCTCTGGCAGGGCGGCACCTGCCCCTGGGAAGTCAAATTTGGGGTATCTGAGGGAGGTTTGGGGTCCCATCCTGAATGTCAGAGGGATGGAGCCCAGGCTGGGAGCAGCAGGAACCCACCAGGGCTGCGTTCACTCGCTGGTTTTGGGGAATTTGGTGTTTGATCCTTTCTTGAAAACTCTGTCCCTGCCTTGAGACTCCAATCCCAGCATTTTGGGGAATTTGGTGTTTGATCCTTTCTTGAAAACTCTGTCCCTGCCTTGAGCCTCCAATCCCAGCAGTTTGGGGAATTTGGTGTTCGATCCTTTCTTGAAAACTCTGTCCCTGCCTTGAGACTCCAATCCCAGCAGTTTGGGGAATTTGGTGTTTGATCCTTTCTTGAAAACTCTGTCCCTGCCTTGAGCCTCCAATCCCAGCATTTTGGGGAATTTGGTGTTCGATCCTTTCTTTAAAACCTCCTGCTCCGCTCAAGCCTTGAGCCCCCAATCCCAGCATCTTTTGACCTGCAACTCATTTATTCCCAGAGTCATGTCCAAGCCTGAAAAATTCCACAAAACGCTTCCATGAAACCATCTTTCCTATTCCTCATCCCCAATTTTTAAAAATTTTTTTAAGATTTTTTTTAATTTTTAAAGTAATTTTTAAAAATTTTTTTCTAATTTTTTTTTTTTATTTTTTGGCTCTTGTGTTTCTGTTACTGCAGGTTTCTCTCAGGTGGCCTTGCCAAGTGCAGAGATTAATAAAAAATAGAAGACTCCAACCAAACAGCACAAGACTCCAAATAATCGTGAAATATTGATTTTCTTGCCTCCTGGCCTGCTCTGCCATCAGCCTGGGAGGTGCTGGTATTGGATTGGGAAAAAAAAAGCTCCGGAAGGGTGGAAAGCAGCTGAAAAGTCCATTTTTGGAGAACATAAAGCTTGATTCGTGATCCTGCTGGATCTGGGGATAATGATCCAGTTAAAGACAAATGGATCAAGATGAGGCATTTTGAGCCAGGCCTGAGTGCTTCTGGAGAGCACAGAGACTGAAGAAACAGAAAATATTGCAAATATTAAAAGAGTTTTGTAGTTACGAGAACAGGGACTCACTGCAGGTAAAGAGCAACTAAATCATTTCCTGAGTCAGGAGCTGCTGAGTCAGAAGTGCCCTTCACTGGCTGTTCCAAGGGAAAAAAAAATTATTTCAGGCAAAAATCTCGACTTTCGGGACGCTGAAAAAACAGAGAAAGTGAGAATCCACAAAACACTTTTGGAATGTTCATCCTGCACAGAAAGAGTGGCAACTTAGGGTGATTTTTTCTGTAGGAAAAGCCTTTTTTTTGGGATCTTTTGGAAATTTTGCTTCAGCCTGGGTACTGTGGATGACTAAATCTTCTGAATAATTTTAAGGATTTTGCTTGGATAAATAAAGTGAAGGTCCTGAGAATGGGAAGGAGAAGAAGAAGAAGATTTGTGTGGTTGGTTACTTAAGGCACGTTGGGTTTTTTAATTACATTTGCTTCGGAGAGAGGGCAGAAATCGTCATTTTAGGTCAATTTGTGACCCTCACCAAACCACCAAGATCAGGTGAATCAGGGCAACGGGTGGGGAAACATTTGGAAAAGAAAATACCGGAGACAACTGGAAGCGTCACCAGGGGGAAAAGGTAATTAATGAATGATTTCACTGAGCTGGATTGAAAGATAAGCCCTCTCAATCTCCATAAAATAAAAAGAAAAAAAACCCTAAAAATGAAAAGAAAGAAAAATGATGAACTCTATTAACTCGATGAAGTTCCCAAGTTTCCCATCCAGATGTCATCCAGCCCTCTCCTGTGTTGCTTTGTGCAAAATTACAAATTTTAAATCTATTCTTATTCTTATTAATATTATTGAAGCGCTGGGCATCTTTTCTGTCTCAAGAAGGGTGCTGAGAGAAAGAGGAACCTTGTAAATCATTTACCCCGAGGAGCCATCGTTTCATGAATCTATTTGCTCTCTGCCGAGTGGCCAAACAGAGGTCAAACGATTTAATTTAACAAATCCAAAGTAGCCAGCAGAAGAATTCACGTCCCCTGACGTGTTTTAATGCAGAAATGTTTATAAATGGTTTAATTTCACACCACTTTCTCCTTTCTTTCACGAAAAATCCCCACGCACAAAACCTTTGGGGCAGGGAGGGACGATCACCACCTCAGAGATCGGGAGGCTTTACCTGACAAATCTTTCCTTGAGGTTGACAGACCATTAAAATGCAGGCACTGGGTGAGAGAAATGAATAATTCCTGGTGTTTTATTGTTGCAGCAGTTCAGAGAAAGGCTCAGGGAAAGGGTGACCACGGAGCAGGGAAACACGAGCACAGAGCTGGGACAAAAGGCACTTGTTCTCGTGGACAGCAGGATTGCTCAGGTTCAACCTGCACGGCAGCAATCTGCTGAAAAAAACCCCCAAAAAACCAAAAAACCCCTCTGGTTCCCAGAAAAACCTGAAGGTTGAGTGGCACCATCTTGGATTTTGAGCAACAAAAAGAGGAAGGGACAACTTTGGGAAGGGAAGGACAACTGCCCGAGAGAAAATGGTTCAAGAGGTGTTTTAAGAACAATTTGTGACATTTTTCATCACTATGTGACTTGGTCTGATCTGTAAAACACCTTCCATTCCTTGTGCCTCTGTTTCATCAGTTTAGTCGACTCCATTTTGAAACTCAGTGTCCCGCTGAACTTAACTAAATTAAATTTCCACCAGAAGCCCCCCCTGAGGGTGAAAATTCATCCCCTGCATCTGATACCAGCACCAGGACACTCGATACCCCTGCACCAACGCCTGACCGTGCGAGGAGAAATCAAACTCATCTGGCTCTCCCCGTATCTGCAGCGATAGCGGCAGCAGAAATTGCATTTTTCTCATTGAAGCAGGCGGGACTCAGAGGTGAGGCCACGTGCAGCCCTGCTGGCAATATGAACAATATCCAAATGCACAGGACTCTGCTGAAGGAAGTGCACAAAACAGCCAGCTGGGAGCCTGCATCTTTGCAGTTATTATTATTAATTTTAAAAATTCCCAATCCTGGCTTAAATATTTCCCAGCTCAGTGCAGAGTCATCCTGCTGCCCGGAATCCCTCTGGGATTTTCTTTCAAGGTGGTTTCTTTTTTTTTTTTTTTGCCCAGAATGTGCCAAACCCACACTACTTCTGCTCCAGCCCTGAAAAAAAAGAACTTTTCTAGTTTTTCAGGGGGATGTGACCACTCATCCGTGTTTTTACTAATAAAGCCTGAATGATGAATCCGTGCTCTAATTCTGGAAAATTTCAATTTACAACTTTCTGCACTGACACAGTTTTTAATTCTTATTCCAACTCATACAAACTCTTGTTTATTTGTTTAATATTCCTTTTTTAATTTTTTTTTTTCAGGGGAATGAGCCCTGACTCGTCTGAGTGCTGGAGAATGGAGCAGAATCCACATTCCAAACTTCACCAGCACGTGGAGGAATGAGAACCAGGAGCCCTTCCCACAAAGCTAAAAATCCACGGAAAAGGCAGCAGGGATGAAAGGAATGACAATCAGAGAGAGAAATAAAGAAATGGAGCAGAAGTTAAGGAGAGGAATATTCCAGAATGTGCCAAGGGCTCCCAGCAATATCCTGCACCCAGGTCAGGAGCTCTCACTGCCCTGGGACTGCTCTTTCCTGCCATACAATAATTCACATTTTTGGGATTGGCTGATATAAAAAACACCACCAAATTCCTGGTAAAACAACAATAAAATAACAACCCATGAGTGCTGGGGAAGACTTCTTTGCCACTAAATTTCTCATCAGGGGACAAAGACACCCAGCTCAGCCAAAACTCTGCCACTCTCAGGTCCTTTGTGGGAAAATGGCCAGGACTGATCTCACCCGTGAGCTTTGTGATGTCCCTGTGCCACAGCGATATTCAGGAATTTTTAAAGATTTCCCTGGGATCCCAAAAGCTTTTGCTCACCTTCTGTGGAAACCGGAGCACGGAATGATGGAACAGTTTGGGGGGAAAGGTTTAAAGTTCATCCAATTCCCCCTCCCTGCCACGGGCGGGGACACCTCTCCTGCCCAGCCCAGCCTTGGAACCAGAGATCCAGGGAAAATGGGGAATTCCCAACTGGGGAGGCAGCACCTCCCTGTCCTGAGCACCAAGTGCCTTGGCCTGAAGCTCAGAGCAAGCCAGGGGAGCAGCTCCAGCACCTCGGCCCCGCAATTCCTGCAGCAGGGAATTGCTGCCAGCAGCTACAAAAGCTCATGCAAAGCACTGCCCACAATTCCAGAGCTCGGGAAAAGGGGTCATTCCTCTGCCACCACTACCACCAAACCAGGGAGAAGCGCGTTTCCCATTGGCCCAGGATGATTTTAAAGCCATTTGTTGACAGAAATCAAGAGCTGCTCACAAAAACCACAAAGCTTGAGGAAGATTTGGGAGAAAATCTCAACATTTCTCTCATTTCCAAGCTAATATCACTGGCAGATATTTATATATTTCCTTTCGTGTCTGTTTTTTTCAGCTGAGAGGGCGGTGATTTCTTCAGAAATGGCTTCACCCTGCCCCAAAACTCCGCGAGAAACGGCACCGAACAGCCCCAGCTCGGTGAGAACCCATCGAGATGCACCCGAGGAGGAAAGTTCTGCGCTTTGTACCCGTTCACGCTGCATTAATGACGGGATTTCAATGGAAAAAACTCGTTTGCGCTGCGCTACGCAAATGAGGCACCACCAGCAGCACCTTCAAAGCGGGGGATGAAAGCGTGTGAGGGAGCAAAATCGACTTTCATAGTGAGATAAAAATTATTATCCCACTCATTAGGTGCACCTAATGCATTACCTCTGCCGGGACCTTTGGGCTCTGAAAGGTGCAAGGAGAGAAACCATCGAGGGGAACGGGAGGAGAGAAACAGAAATCATTAAGGATCCTGAGCTTTAATTTTTAAAAACACCAAAAACCACCCCGCGGTTCTCTCCAAAGAGGAGCCGCCACGAACACTTTATCACCTGCACAGATTTTAGCATTCTCGCCGTGGATCAGATGTAGCAGATTTAGCAACCACCGCATCAAAATTCTATTATTCTGTGCGACTGCATTGTGCATTAAAATGCCCTGTCACCACCAGGTTCTCCCGCTCAGAAAGACTCCACGCTTGCAGGGCAGAATATCTATCAGGAGGAGATCCTTCAGTTGGTCTAGGATTCGGAAAATCAGCTTAAATTTCATTTTTTGCCTTTTAAAGGAATGCTTTGTGTCTAAATCGGTGTTTTTAATGAGTGGAACGGGCTGGATTATCACCCATCACCAGTTCACGACCACTGGGAGGTCAGAGAATTTCTTCACAGCCTTTATTCTGTCCCAGAGGTGGACAAACCTCTTCCTTTCTCCCAGAATTTTTCCATCCACTCAGGTGAAAGCTTTGACAGAACTCTGAAGCTGCACAGTGCTCCTGAGCATCCCACAGGGGCTGGAAAAAACCAGATTCGGGAATTTCCCCAGAAAAGTCCAGAGCAGCACATCCAAACCCGTTCCTGTCCCAGGAGCACACGGGGGGTGCCCCATTTTCCACAGATCTTTCCCCATTTATGCTCCCAGTCGCTGGCAGGGTGGAGTAAATTCCTGGTTTTTCCCAGTTTTCCCAGGGGATCTGCAGATACTCACCCTGTTACTGCTCAGGTTGTACGGCGGGGCTAAATCCTGGCGGCTGGCAGAGAGCTGGGAGGGTGAAAAAAAGCAGGATTATTGCTCAACGAGAACTTAAAAAATTCCTAACTGTGCATCTCGACCAGCAAGGCTGAAAAGAAACAGTTTTGTGGTTAAAGCAGAATCGAAATGCAAGAAATACAAGGTGGATTTTTAATTCTTGACCTGGCAGGAGCCAGAATTTGATGATCAGTTCTATCAAACAATTTCTTTCCAAATTTTGGGCAGCAGAAATCTCATTTTTCTGATGCACAACACTGCTACAAAGTTTATCAAATACTTGTAATTTGCTTTCAAATCTTCGAAAAAAAAAAGATTTAAAAAAATCTTCAGCTTGGAAAGTAAATGAAAATCTCCAGTGTTCAGGGAAAAAGAATTCTGCAAAGTTCTTTCTATGTTGTTTTTTCAGATTAATCTGGATTTAGGGACTTGATGCGTGGTGAAAGCAGGAACGTGGGTGGATTTTTGTCTGCACTTTGCCATTTCCACACTCAAAAATGAGCATGGGGTGGGGTGAAAAAGAAGGGAATTCCGTGCTATATTCCAGGATTCCAGGAGATGAGAGTAAAGAGTGGAGCTGCTGGAGGTGCCAGCAGGGAGAACTCACCCGGTTCACGTTGGGGGAGCTCAGGCTCCTGCGGCAGAGTTTCCCTTTCCCCATCAGCTGCTCCTTGACAGCGACCTCCTGCCAGTCACAGAGGGCAAAATAAACAAAAATAAATATATTTGGCAAGAATTAAACCCCTGATCATCCCAGGATGGCTTTGTCCATGCAAGTAAAACGTTTCTAAGCTGCCTCGTGGTCTGTGAAGTTTACACAGCTCAAATCACGAGCGGATGAATTTTAACATCTGATATTTTGCTGATTGGCACACACAGGGTTTCGCAGCTACTCCCGATTCCAGGGGATGACAGAGATGCAAAACTCAGACTCTCTTTCCTAGCCGAGCCCCCATTTTAATCCTTTAAACGAATTATAAACGACAGGGGAACTTGCTTTCAGCATTTCAAGCGCATCTCGCTTCCCCGTGAATTTACAGCGGGCAGGCACAAGCTGCAGCTTGTTCTGCGTAACTTTTCTTTCTCGTGCTTGCATAATTTATGTCCAGGAGAACAATTTTCAAGAGACGCTTTTCTCTCTCTCTCCTGTGTTTTTCGTGGTAAACAGATCAAGTTGTAATACTTAAAATTAACCCAATCGATGTCTGTTTTTATTGGCAGGACGGGTTGGGTGAATTCAAAGCAGAACGTGGGCAAAATGACAAAAAGTTTACTGGCAATTGCAGAAAGGATTGCTGAAGCTTCAGAAAGCAGAAGTTAAGGCCACACAACTGCTTGTCCTGAATTAATTAGCGAGGAACAGCCTGAAAATCAAACCAAGAACCCCAGAACCGTGCCCTGAGCAGAGAACTCCTGGTTCTGTGTTGGACATCTCTGCTTCCCATGCCGCGGGCCCGCTGCGGGAGGCTGGGGTGTGTTCTGGAGTGGTTTTTGGGGTTGTTTGTGGTTTCTGTGCCCTCAGGAGGGTGTTTGGGGTGCACACCCCATCCCCAGGGCGTTCCCGGGAGCCAGACCTGGCGCAGCCGGTCCAGGGTGAGGATGTTCTCCACGGCCAGGACGCTGCGCAGGTATTTCTCGATGTAGGCTTCCGAGTCAGCCGAGGCTGCATCTTCCACATTCGCTGCCATCCTGGCCAGGGCCTCCCGCTCCTCAGCCCCCTGAGCGTCCTGGGGACCCAAAAGAGGTGGAAACCTTTTCCGACAAACCCAAAATCTCTCCCGGAGAAAACGCGATTTTGAACCACATGACAGCAGCTTAAGCTCGGGGCAGATGAGAATCGTGGAACGGTTTGGGTTGGAAGAGACCTTAAAACTCATCCCACTCCACCCCTGCCATGAGCAGGGACACCTTCCACCATCCCAGGTTGCCCCAAATCCTTGGACACTTCCAGGAATGGACAGCCCAGAACTTTCTGGGCAACCACTGCCTCACCACGCTTGGAGAAAACGATTTCTTCCCAATATCTGTTCTAAATTTCTTCCCAATATCTGTTCTAAATTTCCTCATAATACCCAGTCTAAGACTGATCCAAATAAACTCCTCATGCCATGCAACCTGCTCCCAGCACCGTCACAGCCACCTCAGGCTGAACGTGGTTATTGTTTGGAGGCTTTTTTGGGTTCTTTCCGAGAGCCTCACAGCGAGACGCCGCCATTAATTAGCGAAAGGGCCGCCCTCAGATATTTCCTAATTAAAAAGCGCTCAAGCACATTCGGGGCGTTATCAAAGCTGAGAGGAAAACAAAATTTCAAGTGAGCCGCAAGAAGGAAAAAAAACCAGAACGGTGCTGGAGAAGACAAGAGTGCAAAATGCAGCAGAACATGAGAGAGCCAGGCTGCAATCAGAGTTTTGGCTCTTCGTGTGTTAATATTTTCACAGGTGCCCTGACAGAGCCTCTCTTTGGGAGGAAAGGATGAACATCTAACTGGGAATACGCTCAGGAAACAAGAGCTGCACAAAGACATTTCACCCAGAAAAAGCCACTTGGTGATTTTTTTCCAGGGGTTCTCATGCTCCCCTCCTCAGCAGGCGCTTCACCTGCCCGTTTCTCCTTCTTTTTTTCTCCCCGTCTCTCTTTAAACTGCCTCTTCAAGGACCTGAGCAAAGAGATGCTCACTCAACGAAATCCAGAGTGACACTGCCGAGGCAGGGGTTGTGCTAAGTCACGGTGAGCGAAGGAACGGGCTCCATCTTTCACAAACCACAGTTTGTGCTGCGGCAACCGCTCAAAACGAGGGGAGAAGCACCAAATTAGAGGCTCTCGGCCAATTTGAGATGCTCTGATTTCGTATTCACCTCTGGAATGTTGGAGACGATCTCAAAAGTGACGCCGCAGCCGGGGATGGAGCTTCGGGGGGACATCCTCCGGAGGAAGCTCTGTGCAAAACCCTGTGGGGGAAACACGAGGAAAATGTGGATTAAAACACATTCCAGCTGAAATAAATGCAAGGAAAACGTGGATTAAAGCACATTCCAGCTGAAATGGACACAAGGAAAATGTGGATTAAAACACATTCCAGCTGAAATAAATGCAAGGAAAACGTGGATTAAAACAAATTCCAGCTGAAATAAACACAAGGAAAATGTGGATTAAGAGATTCCCATCTGAAATAGACATAAGGAAAAGGTGGATTAACAGATTTCATCTGAAATAAACACAAGGAAAACATGAATTAAAACAGATTCCAGCTGAAATGAACACAAAGAAAATGGAGATTAACAGATTCCATCTGAAATAAACGCAAGGAAAATGTGGATTAAAACAGATTTCATCTGAAATAAACGCAAGGACGACGTGGATTAACAGATTCCATCTGAAATAAATGCAAGGAAAATGTGGATTAAAACAGATTTCATCTGAAATAAACGCAAGGACGACGTGGATTAACAGATTCCATCTGAAATAAACGCAAGGACGACGTGGATTAACAGATTCCAGCTGAAATAAATAAAGTTCACAATGGAAGAAGCCCGAACTCCAAGGTCTAACCAATAAATATGTAAGAGCCCAAATATTTTAACTTGGAGAGAATAATTTGCTTGTGTGTAGACCCAGGGAAAGATTCACTTCCTTCCTCGCAAGGTGACCGTTTCCCCGAGCATCAGCTGCTTTTGGAGGTGGGTTTTTTCCCCCTGACAGAGCCCTAGGTGACTTGTCTGGAATATTGACAAGTAGAGACATTAAATTCTTGAGCAAAGAGATCGTTATGAAGAATGATTTAAGGGGCATGGTCATTGTTTGTGCTGACTCGGCGCCTGGCGGGGTTAAGAACCGGCCTGGTGAATTAATGCGGGGACGAGTCGTTCAAAGAGGCTGCTGGGACAAACACCCAGCAAAGGTTATTGACGGCGGGTTGTACAAAAACAGCAAGAAAGCCGAGGATTCTGTGTGGAATGAAAGTGAAAATGGGCATCGACTAAATCTGCTCAAGACAGAACTGATGAAGACGTCCCACGATTGTGATTATTGGCACGTTCAATTTATCCGCTCAATGCACTCCCCCTTTCCATGTGGCAAAAAATCCTCTCTCCTTCCCTTCTGGGGCCTGATGGAAGCCCCAAGCAGCGGGGTTCTCCTCCCAGCCTCTCCGGGTGTGACCACACCTCTCCTCCCTGCTCCTGCCTCAGATCAGAACTACAGACGCGCACGCAGAATAACAATCCCGGCTTTCTGCTTCGTCATCATCGCTGCCAGGGGAGGCTGCAATCCGAGACAATGCTGAACAAACTCCTTCCTCCCCCGTCTTTCACAGGATTTATCTCATTTCCAGGGCAGGATGCTGTAAATGGAATGACAACCTCGCTGCCTGAATGTATTAGACACGCTGCTCTCACCTGCAGTTACTGCGAGAGCTCTGACTGGAAAGCAGAAAGGACCAGGAGTGATTAACTCTGGTCAATTAACACAGGGCATCTCTCCTCCAAATGATGCCTGGTGGTTTTTTGTCTTTTTTAATACCCTTTTTATCCATGTTTATCCCCTTTCCCTGTCCCCTTCACAAACACTCCCTGTCCCTCAGCCCTACATGTGGAGAACCCTTGGGGGCTGAGATTGAGCTCAGCTTGGGGCTTCTCTGAGGGGAGCAGACGGAACATCCCGAGTGTCTCCAAAGCAGAGGCTCCAGCCTTGCCCGGAGCCTCCTCTCTGCAACAGGTTTGTTCAGCTGGGCTGGAGTCTCCCTTGGGGGGGTCATTAGAATGGGGGACAGTTCCCTCATTTGTTCAGTTCCTCATTGGGGATTTGAGGTCGATCTGCTCATTGCTGAGCTCCATCCAACTGGATCCGCGTTGGACCCGGGGGTGCTGCTCGGCTGTTCCCACCTGGGCCGAGTTGTGCCCCTGGGATCCCAATAAACCAAAATAATCCCCTTTGCCCTGCGCTGCTGGGGCTGCCTTGGATTTTTCCCAGCCCTTAAGGCATCACAACTATTCCTAAACAGCTGGAGGTGCCAACAGGAATGGTTGGGAGCAGTGTGTGAACTTAGTGCAGGACTAGGGAAACACAGGAGCTCCTTTGTGCCAAACACGAACTCCGAGCTCAGGAGAAATGAACTCTTCCTGATGTCTGACCAGAGGCTCCCTCGAACAGAGGCCAGACAAGATGAAGAGAATAAACTGGGGATTTATTGCAGGGCCTTCAACAAGGACACCTCGGGCAGGCAGAGCCTCTCCGGGAGAGGCCACACCCAAGATGGCCACGAGTTTTTTACACTTTGCTCAGTTTTGATCAATTCCCAGATCAGGGTTCATTCTCCAATGACAATTTCAGGGGATGATGGAATTGACCCCAAGTCTGTCCCCCCTTTTAGAGGCTCAGTTTCCATATTTCAGAGCCTGGAACAAGGAGGTGTCCTTGAGTGCAGGCCTGGAGAGGATTTTTGTCTGACCAGAACGTGAGAACAGGAGTTACCAGATTGTGGAGTTTTAGAGTTACACTGAAGAATAGAAAAGCTCAATCTGAAGGCATCATTCCCAGTGATGAAACACTTAGGAGTTAACAGAGAAATAAATTAATTTATTATATTCAGGCGCCACGGAGCCTTAAAAACCAACCTGTGACACGAGGGACACCAGGGAAAGGAGGCGGCAGCTGCGAGCCTCGCTGGGCAGCGCCGGGACGGGGGAGAGAGGAGGGAATTTGGGTTCTGGAGGCAGGGAGGGCTGCCAGGGCTGTACCTGTCTGCCGTAGACGTTGACGCAGATGCGCTTGCGCAGCACCAGCTGCATCTCGGCCGGGTGGCTCAGCTGGACCGTGGCCCTGACGATCAGATAAACCCTCTCCTCCGCTGCCGTGCCCTTGCTGAGCTGGATGCAGTCGTGGACCGTGGAGTCCCACGAGGCTTCTGCTTTCACCTGCAGCGAAAAGAAAAAAAAAATTTAAAAAAAAATATAAATGTATCCTCTAATAAGCATAATTAGGTGTATAATTAACCGCAATTAATTAAGCGTCATTAGCAAAAATACATAATACATAAATTTGGAGAGTCGGCTTCTCCGTTGCACTCCCCGTGAAGGGAAAAAAAAAAATAAATCCCCGCACTTTAGAAGAGGCCATTTAAAAATCAAGATCAGCTTGCCAAATGAAGACGTTGGGATTCAAAATGCCAACTTGCTCGAACTCTGGAACATTTCCTCTTGAAAAAAGAGCTCTGAATACCCAGGATCATTGCAAATAAATTATAAAATATGCAGAAGTGCAGGACCATTTGGCCTAATTTATTAAGATAAACCGGAGAGCAACAGAGATTGCAGTGGAAATCTTCCATCACGCCACAAAAATCCTCCTGTTTGTATCTGAGAAATAACTTTGCTCGAGCCTTTCTAGCCCTACAGCAAAAGCTGGAATTATTCTTCTTGCGTGTTAAAATGTAAGTATTAGTGAAGATTTAAATGGTTTATCTTCAAGCTGTAAGAAAAATGGCCTGGTAGCCAACTTTCCAGGCTTTAAAAACAAATCAGGACAAAAAAAAATCCCAGAAGGAAGTATCAGGAATAAAGCTCCTCTAAGAATAGAAGAAGAAATAAGTTTTAGAGAAAGGAGTAAAATTTTAAGGAACAAAAAAAGCCAGAGATTCTAAATGTAATAGTAAAAATTATAAACCAACAATTGTGAAGTTGTAAAACTGTGAGTTATGTGGCAGAATGAGGGATAATGAGTGCAACAATGAAGATGTAAAAATGTTAACAATAAAGATTGTTTGGTTTGGCACTCTGATTTGCTGAGGGGTTTTGCTTTGTTGGACGCAAACTGAATCCCAAGCTTTGGGAATGCTTGGGCTTGGATGAAGGAAGAGCCCTGAGCGTCACCATTTTCCCAATCACGGTTACACTCCCGGTGAATATTCCTTGAAAACACAGGTGCTGACAGGAGAAACAACTGCTGCCCCCTTTGTATGGAATCTCTGATGTGTTTATTTCACACGTGGATCTGTAAAAAGAGCAATAAAAAACTCAAACTCTCTGGTCTGCAGCCTCTCCTACCTCGCTGTCGTGATGCTTCACGATCTGCAGCTCGAAGAATTCCTCCTCCTCCTCTGCCACCAGCGTAGCATCCCAGCCTCCTGCCTCTGGGTCATCCAGGTTGTCCTGGGAGCTGAAATCATCAGCTGCAAACAGGAGGGGATGGGGAGGGTGAGGAAACACAAAGCAATCACCCCTTTTAAATACATCAGCAAGTCACAAATTCACATTTTCATCCTCAACTCCTCAGCTTGGCTGCTCTGACTTCACATACAAAAGTAAAATTCCTGCATTATTCCACTTAAAAAAAAATTCCCATTTCTGTACAGAAAGACTTGGGGGCACAGACTCGAGTGTGCCCAATAAAGGGCAGGAATCTCCCCCCTGAATGTCACCTCCCCTTCTCCCCTGACACTTCTCAGCCAAATTAACCCTCTTTTAATCATCCCCACAAGAATTTATTCAGCTCATTGCTCCCTGGGCTGCTCTGGGGCTGCCACCTTCGTGGTTCCAGTTTCCCACCTTTGGTAAGAACGTGTGACAAATTCATTGTTCAAACTGGAACACAAAATTATTAAAACTTCTGGTTCCTTCCATACATAACATTATTTTAAAACATTAAGTAATATATTTCAGGAAAAATGGGTGCTTCTCCAATTAATCCACCTGCCACTCCAGCTTTTTATTAATTTTAGGCGTTTGTTTTAATTCTATAACGTCACTGGCTGGACAAAGTTTCTTTCCAAAGCCCTCTGTCCTCTCAAGAGCCACTTACCATTCAGGTCGAGGAATATAACAGGAATGTGAGTCTCCATACCGGCCACAGGAGTCCTAAAATGCAGGACAGGGACAAGGGTGGCATTTAAAGTGACAGAGATGTACCCAGCACACGTCCCTGATGATCCAAACCCCCGGGACACTCAGCCTGCAGCTTTCAGCCAGACCACCGATAACCTTGGCAAACCTCTTTATTTTAATTTACTGCTGCAGGTTCCCAGAGACTCCAATAAATTAGTGTTTCTTTTATACCAGCTCTCTTAGAATGATTATCTTTCCTTGACCTCTGCTTTCCGAAATGTTTTCTCCCTCTTAAATGCCAGCAGCAAAATTAAGTTTATTTACTCTGACACAGACACTCAGGAAATGCAAACTCCTCTGCATTAGTGGTGGCGGGGAAAACGGGGAAGAGAGAATCAGAAATGACAATTTCAAAGTTTTTAAACCAACATTGATGCTGTCACTCCACAGTTATTATTCTTTCTCACAAAACAGATATTCAAGAGCCAAAACTGATGAATTTAGAGTGAACAACAGCAGGCTGGAGTTTTATGTAATATATGAAGTGCTTGAATCATACTGAGCATTTTCTCT
Source organism: Pomatostomus ruficeps (assembly GCA_013400735.1). NCBI lineage: Eukaryota > Metazoa > Chordata > Aves > Passeriformes > Timaliidae > Pomatostomus > Pomatostomus ruficeps. The sequence goes on along the minus strand of VYZT01005393.1, from coordinate 10,776 downwards.
GCTGCAAAAGTGTGCAAACAGATTCCTCCTGGAGCAAATTCCCTGCAGCTCCACTGTTTCCAAACCCAGGGATGTGAAAGCTGATGCGTTTTCAACAAGCATTTGCTGGTTTTTTAGGTTTTAGAAGCCCAAACTTCAACAAACCTCAGCTTCAAACTGAATTCCATCAATAAATACCGTTGGAGGTTTGCTCAGAGAAGATTTTCTGGAAGTTTCAAGCAACTGAAGACGAGGTTTGAGGAGAACCAAGCCCGAATCCTCGTCTGCAGTTGCTGCTCACAGCTGATCCAGCCCAGCAGTCTCAGTGCTCTCCACTATTTTTAATGCTCAGAAAACCACATGGAACAGTTGCTGACTAAACAGGGTTTGTTCTGCAACCAGGAGAGCAACAAAACGCTCCTGGAGATGCAGTTTTACGAGGAGGGGGCAGCCTTTTAAGGGAATGAACTAGGTAGTTAACATATTAGCTAATTTTTTAAAATGGTAATAAATATTGATCCCCTTTTTCCAGCAGGTTATAATTACACCCTGATCAATAGCGGTATCGTTTACTAAACAGCATTTCTGGATTTCTGAGGCACAAGCCGATGAAATAATTTAAGCAAGAGGCCTAATTTTAACAACTTTGCTCACGCAGGGCGCGGGGGCCAGACTGAGGAAAGCAAAAAATGGCCCCAGTCCAGGCCAGGAATGGGCTGTGCATCATTTTTACATCTTCCCGTGGGAATGGCTGTTCCTACCACTCCGCTGGAGCTCCAGGGATGCCACTGCCAGCAGAAGGGACCATCACAGCGTTCCTCTCCTCTGTCAGGGTCAGCCTCATCTCCAGGAGCTGAGCCTCCCGATCGGCATCGTCTTCGGTTTTGTCTGCGAGCAGGAGGGCAGTGAGCACAGCAGAGCAGTTCCGAGAGCCCCAGGCAGTGATTTTACACCACCCAGGACACAAAAAAACCCGCTCTGCTCACAAAGAAACGCCCCAAAACAACAAAGTTCATAAAACCTTCTCCAACTTTAATTTCACCCCCCAAAAAAGCGCAAATTACTGCTGAGTTCAGAGCTCAACTCTCCAGGAACACCTTTTCTAAATCAAACAATATTTTAAGATAAAAAGGGTGTGCACATCTCTCAGCCTTTTCCTCACCAGGCTTCCCCACGAGTTTCTGCAGCTGCTGGTCCAGGTACTCCTGGCGCTTGGTTAAGGCACAGAGCCACTTCCTGCGCAGCCTCTCCAAGTCCCTGTCCTGAAAAGAATCAAAAAATCACATTAAACATTGCCCCAGGAAAGGCAAGGTTCCCTGGTTGTGGTTTGCACAATTCCTCCGCCCTTCTGCTCATCCTGCACCCAAAAAAGACAGAGCAGATACATCCAAACCCTTCAATTTCCCACATCAAATTTGAGGTGTTTTTGTTTGCCGCCTCTTTAGCTGTTCTTCTCTATTATCCACGTGAGAAAAACTTCACTTCATACAGTTCTTTGTCCCCAAATTCCTCCAAAACTCACTAAAACCAGTCCTCACCACTCCCCTCAGTTTTCAGCAACCTCGTATCAGGAATCCATCCGTGCCCCACACCACCCCACTGTCCCCAGTTACAGCATTTGAAAATGAACCTTTTAAAATGATTTTTCTCAAGTGCTCATGTCCTTTAAGAAACCTCCCAAACACGTCAGTGTCCTTAAGAACATTCAGTTCCTCATCTAACATGCTTAAATCTGAAAATTTCTGCATTTTTAAGAGGGAATTTAAATTTTTTACCTGGTAACTGTCCATTTCATCTTCTTCTTCCTAGGCCAAAACACACAACACCATGCCATTAGTTTTTTATTTTTTAATAGCAGGAAACACACTGGATGCAAAAGGTGCAACTAATTTAAGCAATATTAGCAGTCTCACATAGAAGTCTGAGCTTAGCAATGAATTAAAACACTCTGATATCCCAAAATTTTGCTGTTATCATCTCATCTAAACAGCAACCAGGACCTGGGTTTTTTCCATTAAAATAATTATATATACATAATATATATAATTATATATATATAAAATAATTATAATGGAAAAATTCACATTAAGATAACTATTAGAAGTCTTAATAATTGAAAACAAGTGGAATACAAGAAAGAAACAGGAGAAACAGCTTAAAACCTGTTGATTTTGGACAGGGGAGAAAATGTTCTGGTTTATCTCTGAGACTTAAGAGTGAATGTTGCAGCAAGGGCTGAAAAATCAAAGTCTGGTAAAGAATCCCAGAAACCCAGAACTCTGAAGGTTGGAAAAGACCTTTAAGATCGTGGAGTTCAGGCATTAACCAGCACCATCACTGAACCTCAAACTTGTTTTTTGAACGTTTCCAGGGATGGAAAATCCACCCCTGCCCTGGGCAGCTGTGTCAGGGCTGGACAAACCTTTCCAGGCAGGAATTGTTCCCAAAATCCAACCTAAACCTCCCTGGCCCAGGCTGAGGCCATTCCCTGTGCTCCTGTCCCTGTTCCCTGGGAGAAATCCCGACCCCCCCCGGCTGCCCCCTCCTGTCAGGGAGTTGTGCAGAGCCAGAAGGGCCCCCTGAGCCTCCTTTGCTCCAGGCTGAGCCCCTTTCCCAGCTCCCTCAGCCATTCCTCATTCTCCATCCCATTCCCAGCCCCGTTCCCCTCCCTGGACACGCTCCAGCCCCTCAGTGTCCTTCACGTCAGGAGGGTCCCAGAGCTGTCCCCAGAACAAAGGACTTGAGGTAACTTTGCTGCAGCATTTAGAGGAGAAAAACTTTAAAAATCTATTGTGATTATTAGGGAATTGGAACAGCAGCCACACCAGCAGTGCCAATGCAGCCCTTCAGCCTTTTATTCCCATTGTTTTCTGGTGGCAAACATCACCTTCAATTCCTGACCTTCATCCCAAGCAGAGCCACTTGAAATGAGCACGAGTGCCCCTCACAGGGAATGGAAAAGGCTCCATGATCCCTCCTCACAGGGAATGGAAAAGGCTCCATGAGCAGGACGGCCCCTCCTCACAGGGAATGGAAAAGGCTCCATGATCCCTCCTCACAGGGAATGGAAAAGGCTCCATGATCCCTCCTCACAGGGACTGGAAAAGGCTCCATGATCCCTCCTCACAGGGAGTGGAAAAGGCTCCATGATCCCTCCTCACAGGGAGTGGAAAAGGCTCCATGAGCTCGACTGTCCCTCCTCACAGGGAATGGAAAAGGCTCCATGAGCTCGACTGTCCCTCCTCACAGGGAATGGAAAAGGCTCCATGAGCTCGACTGTCCCTCCTCACAGGGAATGGAAAAGGCTCCATGAGCTCGACTGTCCCTCCTCACAGGGAATGGAAAAGGCTCCATGAGCTCGACTGTCCCTCCTCACAGGGAATGGAAAAGGCTCCATGAGCTCGACTGTCCCTCCTCACAGGGAATGGAAAAGGCTCCATGAGCTCGACTGTCCCTCCTCACAGGGAATGGAAAAGGCTCCATGAGCTCGACTGTCCCTCCTCACAGGGAATGGAAAAGGCTCCATGAGCTCGACTGTCCCTCCTCACAGGGAATGGAAAAGGCTCCATGAGCTCGACTGTCCCTCCTCACAGGGAATGGAAAAGGCTCCATGAGCTCGACTGTCCCTCCTCACAGGGAATGGAAAAGGCTCCATGAGCTCGACTGTCCCTCCTCACAGGGAATGGAAAAGGCTCCATGAGCTCGACTGTCCCTCCTCACAGGGAATGGAAAAGGCTCCATGAGCTCGACTGTCCCTCCTCACAGGGAATGGAAAAGGCTCCATGAGCTCGACTGTCCCTCCTCACAGGGAATGGAAAAGGCTCCATGAGCTCGACTGTCCCTCCTCACAGGGAATGGAAAAGGCTCCACCCTCACGGAGTTACGACTTCCCCAGTTAAGCAGTAAGGAGCCACCAGAGCCTACTTTTCTCCCTTCATCGTGAAAGCCAAAACTCAGCTAAGCTACAATTAAAAAGCCACGGAGAAGAGGCATTTCCTCTGTTCAAGGTCTTTAGGAAAACCATTCACATTCCACAGATACCTGATTTACCTGAGGTAAGAGAAATGCTAATAAGGGACTAAAAATCCCGGTGCTCACTGCCAAAGCCTATTGCGAGCAACAGGTTTCATAAAATCTGGTTTTCAGTGGCTTTTTCCCATGGGGGTTATCAGTGCCAGGCACAACTGACTGCTCTCTCTCTCAAATGGAGTTTAAATCTTTCTTCCTGACAGAAAGTACAACTTTGGGGGTTGCCAGCTCTGTGCCTGGATCAGGAATTCACTGGGGAAGAAACAGGATGAGACACACGGGATGTTCCCCTGGGATTTGTCCCCACAGAAAAGGCTGAAAGGGCCACTTGGAGGTTGTGGGTCAAGGAAAAACTGCAAGAATTATTCATTCTATCTTGGGAGAGAAATTTGCTCCACTCAGAATTCCCTTGCTTTACAGGAAGGAAATGTGGGCATCAGGGGCTGCTGGGATGGAAAAGCTGCAGGGGAATAAGGGGAATAATCTGCCAGGATGCTGCTGGGAAGGTGGAAAAATTCCCCTTTTTGTACCCCTGACACACAATGGGAAAGGTTAGGAGACAACAAAAACCCCAAGCACTTCAGAGCTCAAAGGAAAAGCCAAAAAACGGGGAGAAAACAGGGATTGATGACATTCTGTCAATGGGGTGAACATTTTGGGACACCTCCCAGTTTTCCATGAACTATTTGGAATTTAGCTGGCCTTGTCCTGAGCAGGGCAGCAAATCAAACAAGTTCAGAGACTTCTGCTGCTGCTACACCAGATTTTGGCTTTGCCAGCTCCAGGGAGTGACTAAATTTTAATTGATCTGTTGGGGAAAAAGTCAAAGTGCACCAGAAACTCACAGGAGCACGGCAAGAAGACAATCCCTAAAAAAACCCACTGGTTCATGTAATTTCAATATTTGTAATTGGGCACTATTTGAATATATGTCCCATTGGTTTATTTGAGTTGGAATTTTTAATTTGAATTTTTTTCTTTATTTTTATTTTAAATACTTCCTTAAAATTGCTTTCCATGTCTAATATTTGAAGTAAAATTGAGAGGAAAAACTCCTAATGAATTTTAGGGATGTTCGCATTTTCTTTTCTTTTGGAGGGGTGTGTTAAGGCTGTGCTGCTTTCAAAGAGAGGAAAAAAACCCCACCAGAAGCAGGAGAGACAGAGAACATCTTAAAACTGTCACTTCTGCCATGAAAATGATTTTTGATTAAGAGGAAGATCTCCCACAGCACTTCCTGAATGACAGAGTTTAGATTTGAAGTACCCTGAGCAATCCCTGAACTCACCATCAAAGCAATTCTGACAATTTCACTTTAAAAACTCAAGCAGGGTCAAAAAATATCCCCCAAACCCACACCAAAACCTGGAATTCACAGAGCTGCCTCCAACTGCAACACGCTCAGGACATCCCTTTATGTTTTCCAGCTTTTGGAAGCAGCTGACTGCGGATATTCAGATTTTACCTGATAATTCTGTGACCTGGCGTGTTTTATTTGCACGCAGCCAATGCCAACGGATAAAATGGATTCCTCCATCAGAGGCAGGGTCCCAGATTCCTGGACAGATCTCACTTCCACCTGGATCCGTCGGGATTGCCCCTGTCCAAAAGAACCATTTGAAAGGCTTGGTTAAAAAAAAAAATTAATAAAAAAAAATTGAATATAAAGTGCTGAAAGTTTAATTCCAGAGAGACCTCTACTGGCAGCCACTGGCAAGGGATATTTTATTTTTATTTTGGGAAGAACGAAGTTCTTCTTCAAGAGATCCCCCTCCTGTTGCAAGGATTTGTATTTACAGGATTTTTTTACTTCCAGAGAAAAATTAAAGTTCAGCATTCAGCGGCTCCCCAGTTTCCTCTCCTGGAGGGTTTTCAAACATACTCTTAAAAAAGGGATTGTAATTTTAATATTTCTGAAGGCTGAAAAGAAGATTTTCTCCCCAGCTACAAAAGACGGGAACAAATAATCTAATTGGGTGAGCTGCTGGAATTTCAGTGAACTTTTCCTGACTCTGCTCTGCTTGGCTGACAATTCTCACCCACTGATGGGATCAGTGCAGCAAAGCAACTGCTCTTTAGTAAAACTCTAAGAAAAAAAAAAAGAAATTAAAAAAATAAAATTAAAATAAAAATGAAAGGAGTTAGCGAGGTCAGAGGAGCAGCCTGTATCAAACTTTTCCTGATTCCTGGCTTATCAACAGCTCATCAGTTAAAAAATGTGAGCTGCTCAGGTGAGCATTAACAATTTAAAGCAGGGAGAATTCCAAGAACAAAGGAGTGCTTGGCTGGAAGGATCAAATACAGGGGAACTCTAAAAAAACCAAATACAGGGGAACTCTTTAAAAACCCAAATACAGGGGAACTCTTTAAAAACCCAAATACAGGGGAACTCTTTAAAAACCCAAATACAGGGGAGCTCTTTAAAAACCCCAGTACAGGGGAGCTCTTTAAAAACCCCAATACAGGGGAGCTCTTTAAAAACCCCAATACAGGGGAGCTCTTTAAAAACCAAATGCAGGGGAACTCTTTAAAAATCCATGAAGTTCAGTGCAGGCTGGTGTCCCTTCTGCCAGGGGCTGGCACAGGATGGGGCAGAAGGGTCACTCTGATCACCTCCAAGCCGGGTTTTGCTGTCTCCCACTTCTGTTTTCCCCAAAATCTCCTTTTCCACCTATGTTTGACACTTCCCTGCACATTTTGGCCACCCAAATCAAAGTTTCTCAGCCTCCCACGAGCTCTTCCCATGGCTGGAATTCTGTCTGAGCCACCCCACCTGTCTGAGCTGGAAGATGCCCCCCGTGCTGACGTCCTTGGCGGGGGTCACCTCCACCGGGCAGTACTCGCCGTTCTCGTTCAGCTCCAGGATCTGAACCCACAGCTCCACTTTCCGGGTCACCTCGCTCCACCTGTAAAACAAATCCAAATTCTGGGTTGTTTCTTTGGTTTATTAATTTTTTTTTTCCCCCCAAAGAGAAATTTGCTCCATTCAGGAGTTTCCTCGCCTGGCAGGAAGGAAATGTGGGTATCAGGGGTGATGGAAAAGCTGCAGGCAGAGTCAGCAGGGGAACAAGAGGAATAATCTGCCAGGATGCTGCTGGGAAGGTGGAAAAATTCCCCTTTTTGTACCCCTGACACACAATGGGAAAGGTTAGGAGACAACAAAAACCCCAAGCACTTCAGAGCTCAAAGGAAAAGCCAAAAAACGGGGAGAAAACAGGGATTGATCCCACTCTGTCAACAGGGTGAACGTTTTGGGACACCTCCCAGTTTTCCATGAACGATTTGGCATTTAGCTGGCCTTGTCCTGAGCAGGGCAGCAAATCAAACAAGTTCGGAGACTTCTTCAGGTTTTGGCTTTGCCAGCTCCGGGGAGTGGCTGAATTTTAATTTATCCATTGGGGAAAAGGAATTAAAACATCAAAACACCGAGTTCAATAAATGCACCAGTGGTGAGCACACAGGTGCCAGCTGTGCAGTGCTTCCAAATTCTCCTGACAGCTGTTTTAGCCCTCAGGAATGAGCCTTTTCCTGATTCCAGGACAAACCCCAGGTCCACATTTCAGCTCTGGTCTCAGCTCCTGTCCCGGGCTGTCAGGGCAATCAGGCTGAGATGAAGACAGGAGAATGAAACATGACATTGTCTCACAAAGCTCTCGAGATTCAGAGCACTCTCCTGACCTTCAGCTTTCTCCTCAATTCTTCCCAGATATTAATAAGAAACAGCCATTTTTGCAGAAACTCAAAATTAAAAAGGACAGGGGTGCTCACTACTCAGCCATCAAACATAATTCACTATTTTTGAGCATCCTTTTCCTCTTTGCTGTATTTCCCTGACTCTTATTTTAAATTTCCCTATATTTCCTTATATTCCCCTTAATAGTCAACGCAAGCTTAAGCTGCAGGTAAAAAGAGAAGTAAAAATAATTTAAGATTATTTAATATAATAAATTAAGATGCAGAGCTGCCTTCTAATTGGAGAGAAAAACAACTCACATTTAAGAAAACACTACTCTAAGGTTGCTTTGGGGACAACAAATGCTGCCAGCAGACAAACACCACCCTCCCCTTCAGCCTGAATTACCATATTATTGCATATTTATCCCAAATTGAGGGAATAAGCAACACAACTTTCCCAGTGGAAGTGTTACAGGGATGGAATTTCACAGCCAGGAATGAATTGGAGTCATCTGGAGTCACCCAGTGGCCCTCGGCTCAAAATTTCACTTTTTACCCCAAAACCTGCTTCAAAAGTGGCTGATTTTTCCACGATTTCAACCCAAGGATGTGTTTTGCACATGTACCTGTCCCGGAGGCTGCGTGTTTTGGCCTGGATGATTCCCAAATCCCACAGGGCCGGGTTTCTGCGGTCCCCGCTCTGCTTGTGCCCGTAAACCTCGATGGCCAAGGCACCGTCGTAGAGATGCTCCATGAAATCCTCAGAAATATTCACAGAAACCTCCTGGAAGGCACAGATCCGTCAGAAATCGTGACCACGCCGCTCAGCCCGGGAGATTTTACCGCCTTGACTTTAATAAAGTATTTAATAAATCCCCCATGTTGCCGAGACACGACCCAGGGGGAGGGAAGTGTTGCCTCTGTTTGTAAAATCAGGAGGCAGCTCGAAGAAACGTGATTTCCTAAAGATTAAAGTCTGCCAGGAGCTGAAAAATGACCACAGGCTGCTGCAAGCCCTGAGCCAATGGCTCAGGAATAAAATCAAAGCAGAGGTTGTGATGTTCAGAATCAGAAAATCAGAACTCGTTGGGAGGTGTCACATTTATTTCACAAACGGGGAGAGGAATAAATCGCTCAGTGTAATGGGAGGTGATGGAACGTGCTGAGAATTGGGGTGGTTTTGCTGGGATTTGGCCAAACTCGCTTTAAAAAGTCCTTTTGAAGATGCCTCTGCTCAGCTGCATCTCCAGCAGCCCCGGGCCCCAGAATTTGGGACTTTTCTCTCCATTTCATCAGAATTTTGAGTGATCAGCTCAGTTAGTGATATTAAATATCCTCAGATAAATATCCCCCATCCCCACTGAATTTTACTGTGCATAAACCCTCAAATAAGTTCCTCAAAAGAACTGGGATTTTTCTTTATGAATCCCCCTCACTTTCAATGACTTTTGTACAAATGAACAGTGCAGAAGCATCAAACTGAAATGGACTCTGAAAACGTTTAAATTCTTATTAAAAAGATATTAATATATCAGCACCACGCAATTAAAAACGGTATTAGGGCAGCATGAATTATTATAATGTGAGCAAAAAAGGCAATTAAAACTGCTATACAAGCCTAAACCTGCTTTAATTTTTTTTTTTTTTTTTTGCCTGCCTTGCAGTTTAATTAACAAAACAGAAAAATAAATTACATTGCAGTGGTCGAAGACAACCATGCACCGGGGCTCCTTGCTGATGGAAGACTGGGAAGGATCCACCTCAGGGGCAACGTTCACTGGCTCCACCTGGTCCCAAAATGTGTATTTGCAGAACACAAAGTTGGACAGGTGCTGGGGCAAACCCGTAGCTTGGAGGATTTTAATCTGGAAAAGAGGAGAGAAACAAATTAAAAGCATTTTTTCATCAGGCATGGAATTAAAAGTAGAACAACAGTCCACTGCAAAGGATTAAAAAAAAAAATCAGAGCAACAAACTAAAAATTATTTAGAAAATAAAATTTCTGCACGGAGAGTTGTCAGAGACAGGATTTGGAGTGCAGCAGCTGAGCACGGTCACTAGATGTCACCAGGCTCGTATTTCCTGGCATTTTGCTCATTTTCAGCGGTGAAATGCACCAAACCCACTGCAACTGAGGAATACAATAAAAATCTCATCCTTTCAGCAGCTCCTTTATTCTCCAGAAATCCTTGGTTGAAGACACTTCTTGTCCTTACCCTGTGGTGCTGGAAACAACCCCAAGAACGCAAAATCAGCCCGTCCCCTTTTTCAAGATCAAAACCAAATTGAAAAAAAAACCCCACTTGTGTGAATTCTCATTCTGATCTAAACAAAGCCGTCCTATTCACCACATAGTTCATAATATTCCATTTTCTATTTGTTAAATTAAGACCAAACGAGTCAGACCTCTGCAGTGAGATCCTCACGATTTGGCAGGAATATTTTTTGCCAAAATGCCCCGTTAAGCACTGGAGCTCTATGGGACAGGAGAAAAAGTGGGGAAAAGAAAAAAAAGCAAAATTTCTTCTAAGTTTCTTCCAAATTGTTCATATTTTCCAGAAGTCAGCAAGGCTGGGGACCACTCCCTCTAATGCTTTTTGCCTCTCTCTTTTCTTACCTGTCAGTTGTAGTTTTACTACAACACAGAACTAGGAGTAAATATTTCTTACTCATTTTCTTTTTATTACTAATAGTAATTAGTAATAAAATGCACTAATTTTACTACTCCCCATAATAAAATTCACTGCACATATTTTACAAAGTATTTAATATTCAGAGACAGAAATACTGAGAGAAAAAGAAATATTAAGAGAGAGAAAGAAATCTTGAGAATGATTCATAGAACGACCGGAGTTTATCAGATTTTGTGACTCTTTCTGAATTAATGCAGTCCCAATCCCAGTCCACAGATCTTCCCCGGCTTCCAAGACTCCAATAAAATTCCTGGAGTGAGCCTTTGGGATATCAACACAATTAATGAAGGAACAAACCCCAGCTAATTATTTTTTATTATGTCAGCTACTCCAGAAACAAAACGAGGTTACAAAGAGACATCCAACATCCAGAAGCCAAGGATTTCTCTCTGGGATGGGA
>VYZT01005390.1:4830-20741 GCA_013400735.1 Pomatostomus ruficeps | reverse complement strand
CCCGCATCCCTGCCAGCCCCCAGTCCCAATCCAGCTCCCAGTCCCCTCTGACCCCCCGCCCGCTCTCCAACGAAGCCTTCTGCCAGTCCCCTGTCACCCCTCGCTTCCAATCCCCGGATCCCTATTCTCAGCCACCCTCCCGGCCGCAATCCCGGGACCCCTTCACCCCCCTGCACAAGCCCCCCCGTCCACAGATGCCGGAGCCGGGGTTCAAGTCAGTGGGGGCGGCCGGCGGAGGTTTCGGGGGCACCCCGGCAGGTGACCCCCACGCCAAGGCACCGGCCGGGCCGCAGCCCCCCTTCGCCCGCTCGCCTGGTGCCAGCGTGTTCCCGGGGAGCCAGCCCCCCATGCGCTTCACCTTCCCCCCGGCCGTCTCGGAGCCGCTCAAGGGCTCCCCGTCCCACCAGCCCCATGGGATCAACAGCCATTACAGCTCTGGGAAGCCCCAGAGCTCGGCCTACGCCTCGTCCCCCAGCTTCCACCAGGCCAGCAGCCCGCTGGGCCCTGGCACTGCCGCCCCTGACTCCTACAGCCTCTCACCCCTGCGGCCCCCGTCGGTGCTGCCGCCGCAGCCCCCGGCCCCCTCGCAGCAGCAGGACCCTTCTGGAGCCTTCCTGCCCCGTGCTGCGCTGGGACTGGTGGCCGACAAGAGGGAGGAGGTGGCTGCGGGGCTCTCGGCACCCCCAAACCGGGACCTGGCGGAGCTGCCCAGCGGCCAGGACGGGGCTCTCGGCGCTATGAGCCAGTCAGAGCTGGAGAAGCAGCGGCAGGTGAGGTCTCTCCTGTGATCCAGCTATGTCTCTTTGGGTTTGGGAGAGAATTAGAGGGAAAACCTGGGACTGTGGAGGCATCGATGGCCACTCCACATGGGGTTTGTCATGTTGGTTTTGCTCCTGTTGCCACCCTGGGCTCTAACACTCAATTCTTCCCAGCGCCAGCGGCTCCGGGAGCTGCTCATCCGCCAGCAGATCCAGCGGAACAGCCTTCGGCAGGAGAAGGAGAGCGCGGCTGCTGCCGCCTCCTCGCCCGCTGGCTGGGCCCCTGAGGCCGGCGGGCAGAGCTTCGAGCTGAGCCGGGGCATGGCCCCGTACCAGCCAGCACAGGTGGGAGAGCTGGAACACGGTGTGCACGGGGAGGGATGCGGCTGATGGAGGGGTCACTCTCTTTTTCCTTCCTTCTTGCAGGACAAAAGTCTCCTCGGGACTCTGGCCACGGCAGCTGGCACTGGGAAGCTGCCCGGCTCTGTCATGGTGCAGGCGGCGTTCGCGCAGGACGAGCGGCTCTCCCGGCCCCCGCCGGCGGCCACGCCAGCCATGCTGGACATCAGCGGGCGGTGGGTGCCCCGTGACGGCGCGATGGGCTCAGCGTGCGTGGGCGGGGGCCAGCAGGGGTCACCCTGGGAACACGGGTACCCCCAGCTTGTGGGGATTGCTCTGGAGGGTTGGGATGGCTGTGGATTTTTGGGTGCTCGGTGCAGTCTGAGGGGGATGGGATGCGGTGCGTCGGGGCTGTACCGAACTGGTGCCAACACTGCGGTGTCTTCCAGGGCGGCGGTGGGGCCCCCCCAGGCCTTCTACCCCCGTGGGGTCTTCCCGTCGCCGTCCCCGCAGCAGCAGCAGCACCTCTGGCAGCAGCAGCAGCAACAAGCGGCCGTGGCGGCCCTGCGGCTCCCTGTCACCTCCCGCTTCGCTCCCCCGGCCACCGGGACCCCCATGGGCAGCCTGGGCACCCGCCTGCCCACCCCCACTGAGGCCGTGCCCCCGTCTCCGGCTGCCCTGGGCGCTCCCTTCATCGAGCTGCGACACAACGTGCAGAAGGGGCCTGGAGGGGTCGTGGGGTCTCCCTTTGCCCCCCAGGCCCCTCGGCCTCGCTTCTTCCTGCCCGGGGACGAAGGGACCCCCCAGGCCCTCTGCACCCCCGTCATGCCCATGCAGGCGCTGCCATCCCAGAAGGTTCCAGCACCACTCCCGCCCGCATCCCCGCAGGGAGCCGAGATGGGCAACAGCCACCAGCAGCCCCACGCCAAGGCGGCACCGCCGCTGGCAGCCCCCACCCTGGAGCTGCAGCACGTGCCCCCGCGCCCGCTGTCCTCCGGTGCTGCCCTCCGCCCCGAGGGTCCCAAGGATGGTCCCGCTCCAGACCCCACGCCGGCCCCAGGGAAGAGCCACCTGAGCCTGGAGGGGGGGCGGCTGCCCTGCGAGGTGCCCGTGGAGCCTGATTTGGATGACGACTTCGGCTCCCACAAGGACTTGGAAGATGATGATGATTTGGCCAACCTTAGCTTGGATCCAGATGTAGCCAAAGGGGACGATGACTTGGACAACTTGGACAGCCTGGAGACAGCAGACCCCCACCTCGATGACCTGCTGAACGGAGATGAGTTCGACCTGCTGGCCTACACGGACCCCGAGCTGGACACGGGTGACAAGAAGGACATCTTCAACGAGCACCTGCGCCTGGTCGAGTCGGCCAACGAGAAAGCCGAGCGCGAGGCCCAGCTCAAGACAGAACCACCAGCGGCCACCTTGAAGCTCCCCGACCCTGGGGACAGCAAAGATGTGACCCCATCTGCAGATGATCAGGAGGTGCCCAAGGAAGGACTGGTGTCTGGGATGGGCTTGGGGCTCTCTGCCTGCCCCACGGGCACCGCGCTGGGCCCCGAACCGGCTTTCAAGGCGCAGGGTGCGGAGGCGAAGGCCAGCTCGCTGCCCACCGACGTCAAGCCCAAGCTGGAGGAGGGCTGCCTGAAGACCTCGCCCTGCCAGTTCACCGCCACTGGCCCCGAGCGCCTCCCAGTGCCTGTCAAGTCAGAAGCCCTGCAGGGCACAGATAAAATCTCTGCCTCCCTGGGGCTGAGCGTCAAACCTGGCCAGACCCTGCTGAGCTCCAGCACTGGCCCCCCTCGCCTCGGCCTGACTCAGTACCCTGGCAGTGGCCACACTGGCGTCCCCGTGCTGGAGAAGGACCCCTACACGGGCCCTGGCCGTGGGCTGGCAACTGCCCAGCTGGGTGGCCAGAGCAACCCCTTGCTGGAGAAGTTTGAGCTGGACAGCGGAGCTTTGGGGCTGGGCAGTGCCCGACACTCGCCGGCAGATGACTTGGACAAGATGGAGAGCTCGCTGGTGGCCAGTGAGCTGCCGCTGCTCATCGAGGATCTCCTGGAGCACGAGAAGAAGGAGCTGCAGAAGAAGCAGCAGATGTCGGCCCACCTGCCCCGGGGCACCCCCCACCTCCCGGCCCCAGGACACCCCATGCTGCACACAGGGGCGGCCGGGCAGCCTCCCGAGGGGCAGCCACCCCGCCTGGGCACCCCGCAGACTCCCCTCCAGCTGGGGCTGGTGGCCCGGCCGCCGCTGCTGCCGCCGCAGCCGCCCCGGCTCAACGCACCCCAGCAGGGCCCGGCTCTGGCCTCCCACATGGGCATGGGCTCTGGGCAGCCCCACGTGCTGTCCTCCCCTCACGGGGTGCAGGTGGCCCTGGGGCAGCCGCAGCAGAGCCAGCAGCAGGTGCTGGTGCAGAAGCCGATGGCCGGGGTGCAGCCCCCAGCCCTGGGCCTGAAGCCCCCACAGCTCGTCATGCAGCAGCAGTTGGCCAACAGCTTCTTCCCGGACACAGGTAGGGGCTGCGGGTGATTGTCTGGGGGGGCGCGGGGCCATTTCGGGTGGGGGGGCATAGGGCTGAGCGTGCTGTGGTCTCTCTCCCAGCAGATCTGGACAAATTTGCGGCTGAGGACATCATGGACCCCATTGCCAAGGCTAAGATGGTGGCACTGAAGGGCATCAAGAAGGTGATGGCTCAGGGCAGCATCGGGGTGGCCCCAGGCATGAACAGGTAACAGGCGTGGGGATCGGGGGGGCACAGGGTGGGGCAGGCAGGCTCCCCTGGCTCTGGCTCACCCCATCTCTGTGTGTCCCCCAAAGGCAACAGGTTTCCCTGCTGGCCCAGCGGCTCTCAGGAGGCCCAACTGTCTCTGAGATGCAGAACCACTTACTGGCAGGGAGCGGGCAGGTGAGCGGGATGTGGACACACGGGTCTCTTGGGGCTGCCAGGCCAGAACTGCTCTGTCTGGTGGTTTTATGGCTCTCTGAGAGGGTGGGGGCTGTGGGGAGAGGACAGAAATCCACAGCACGTGTCCCCAACGCTCCCCTTTCTGCCAGGAGCGGAGCGGCACAGACCCGACCCAGGCGCGGCCCAACCCACCCACCTTCGCACAGGGTGTCATCAGTGAGTACTGACAGCAGGGCCGGGGCGGTGCGGGGTGGGGTTCACCCTGCACCTGGGGGCCGTGGTCCCCACTCACCCAGGGTTCCTGCTGGCCTGGGGTCCCTGCCGATCTGAGGTCTCTGCTCACCTGGGATCCCCACTGAGCCAAGCCTCTCCCCGTCCCACAGATGAGGCCGACCAGCGGCAGTATGAGGAGTGGCTGTTCCACACGCAGCAGCTGCTGCAGATGCAGCTGAAGGTGCTGGAGGAGCAGATCGGGGCGCACCGCAAGTCCCGCAAGGCGCTGTGTGCCAAGCAGCGCACGGCCAAGAAAGCCGGGCGGGAGTTCCCCGAGGCCGACGCCGAGAAGCTGAAGCTGGTGACGGAGCAGCAGAGCAAGATCCAGAAGCAGCTGGACCAGGTAGGAGCCTGCCTGTGGGTGGGCACCTTGTCCCTGGTGCAAATGCCATGTCCCCGGTGATGATGCTTCACTGGTGATGTCCCTGACACAACGCCATGCCTACCCTGGTGTTAATGCCCGGCTGTTCCCGACTTTAACTGTGCCATCCCTGGTGCAAATGTGATGTCTTTCACACTAATACTGTGCCATCCCTGGCGCAAATGTGTCCTCAGTGTAAACGTGCCATTCCTGGCACTGGTGCGACACCATTCCTGGCTCTACTGTCCCGCTGTCCCCAGCACTAATGCTGTGCCAGTCCTGTCATTAATTCCCTGCTGTCCCTGGCACTAACACTGCCAATCCCAGCACTGATGTCCCACTATTCCTGGTGCTATTGCCCTGCTGTCCCTGACGGTGATGCTCTGCCAATCCCAGCACTAACACCTGCTGTCTGCAGCGCTGGCAGCCCGCTGTCCCCAGCACTAATGCTGTGCCGTTCCTGGTGTGATGCCATTCCTAGTGCTGATCCCATGCCATTCCTAGTGCTGGTGCCTTACTGTCCCTGGCAGTAAAGCCGTGCCATTCCCAGTGCTGATGCTGTGCCATTTCTGGCGCTGTTATCATGCCATTCCTGGTGCCGATGCCCCACTGTCCCGGGCAGTAATGCTGTGCCATTCCTGGTGCTGATGCCCCACTGTCCCCAGTGCTAAGGCTGTGTTGTCCCTGCTGTCCTTGGTACTAAAACCCTGCCATTCCTGGCACTGACACCCCGCCGTCCCTGTCAGGTGCGGAAGCAGCAGAAGGAGCACACCAACCTCATGGCTGAGTACCGCAACAAGCAGCAGCAGCAGCACCAGCACCAGGCCTCGGCCGTGATGGCCCTGAGCCCCTCACAGAGCCCCCGCCTCATGTCCAAGCTGCCGGGGCAGCTCCTCTCGGCGCACGGCGTGCAGCAGCCCGGCGGGGCCGTGGTGGGAGCGCAGGGCCTGGGGCAGCAGCCGGGACAGCCCGGGGGTCTGCGCCTGCCCCAGGGCGGCATGTCCATGGCCGTGCAGCAGGGCCTGTCCTTCATGGGGCAGCAGCCCGTGGGGAATGCCCCGGGACCCGGCTCCTCTGGCGCCTTCTTCAGCGGGAACCCTGCTCTCCGTGGGCTGGCCGCTGACAGCCGCCTGATGCAGGAGCGGCAGCTCCAGAGGATGCAGCTGGCACAGAAACTGCAGCAGCAGAACATGCTGGGACAGGTGTCACTGCAGCAGCAGCCGGGTGTGATGGGACAGACGTCAATGCAACAGCCAGGTGTGATGGGACAGGTGTCGCTGCAGCAGCCGGGTGTGATGGGACAGGCAGCCATGCAGCAGCAGGGCGTGATGGGACAAGCGTCAATGCAGCAGCCGAGTGTGATGGCACAGGCATCCATGCAGCAATCAGGTGTGATGGGACAGGCATCCATGCAGCAATCAGGTGTGATGGGACAGACGTCACTGCAGCAATCAGGTGTCATGGCACAAGCATCGATGCAGCAACAGGGCGTGATGGGTCAAACCTCCATGCAGCAGCCGGGTGTGATGGGACAGGCAGCGCTGCAGCAGCCGGGTGTGATGGCACAGGCATCCATGCAGCAGCAAGGTGTGATGGGACAGACTTCGATGCAGCAACAGGGTGTGATGGGTCAGGCATCCATGCAGCAGCCAGGTGTGATGGGACAGAGCTCGATGCAGCCGCAGAGCATCATGGCGCAGACGTCCATGCAGCAGCCGGGTGTGATGGGACAAGCTTCAATGCAACAGGCAGGTGTGCTGGCCCAGACATCGCTGCAGCAGCCAGGCATGATGGGCCAGGCGTCCATGCAGCAGCCGGGTGTGCTGGGCCAGGCCCCGATGCAGCCGACAGCGGTGCCGGGGCAGCCCGGCCTGCTGGGGCAGCAGCAGCCCCCAGCCCCCCAGCCCGGCGCGGGGGCTCAGCCCATGGTGCCAAAGCAGCCGGGGCTGCTGGGCAGCCAGCAGAGCCTCCTGGTGCAGCAGCTCTCACCCCAGCAGCAGCCAGGTGTGCTGGGCCACGCGCCGGGGCTGCAGCACCAGCCTGTGCTGGGCCACCCCCCACCCCAGCGCCAGGTTGTCCTGGCCCCCCACCAGCAGCGAGCGCTGGGCTCGCCCCAGCTGACGCCGCAGACTCCGGGGATGCTGAGCCACCGGCTCGTGCTCTCCCAGCAGCTGGGGCAGTCCCGGGCACTGCTGGCCCCGCAGCAGCAGCAGAACTCAGCGGCTGCCCAGCCAGGTCTCCTGGGGCTGGGCCAGGGGCAGCCCTCGATCCAGCACTTTCCGCAGCACGGGGCAGGGGGCCAGGCCCCCTCTGTGCTGCACCTGAGTCAGGGAATGCAGCCGGCCCCGGCGGTCCTGGCTGCCAAGGACCAGCCCGCAGGGATGGACGGCAGCGCCCTGCACGCTGAGGGCAGTGAGAGTGGGGGGCAGCTGCACGGGGAGCAGCAGGGAGCCCTCAACCCCCCGGGGCTGGGGGGCCCGGAGCCCCCAGCCCCCAAGCACCAGGCTGAGCTGGGGCAGGGCCAGCAGCTCCTTTTGAGCTCCCCACAGCCGGCTGTCCTGCGGGCAGCCCCTGGGCAGCCCGGTGCCCTGCTCGCCCCACCGCTGCAGAGCCCTGGGGCTGTCCACCCCGAGCTGTCCCAGCAGCACGGGGACACGGCCGGGGTGGCGGAGCAAGCGCTGGGCTGTGGGACTGGCCCAGCACAGGCCATGGTGCCGGCACCGCGGCCCCCGGAGCAGCCAGGCAAGGGGCTGGCAGGGGCCCTGCCAGGGCAGCCGCAACCCCCACGGCTCCAGAGCCCCGTTCAGCACAAAGTAGGGCTGGCATCAGGCACAGCCACTCTCAGCCCGGGTCTCCTGGGGCAGGTGCCGGGGCCGGTGATGGGCCAGATCCGGGCGCAGCTCCAGGGTGTCCTGGCCAAGAACCCACAGCTGCGGCATCTGACGCCTCAGCAGCAGCAGCAGCTCCAGGCCCTCCTGGTGCAGCGGCACCAGCAGAGCCTGCTGCAGCAGAACCAGGCGCTGCGGACCCCCGGCCCCTTCCCCGGGCAGGCCCCGGACTACAGCTTGCCTGCCGCCCGCCAGCCCCCTCGTCCCATGGGGTCCCTTTTCCAGCCCCGGCCAGGTGTCCCAGCAGAGGCACAGAGCAGCTCTGCCACCGAGCCGGGGCGGGCGCTGCCAGGGCAGCCCCCCCAGCAGCCCCTGACTGAGCTGGTTCAGGCAGCCCTGGCTGCCCGTGGCCCCCAGCCCGGCCTCATCCGCCTCCCCACGCCACCAGCCCCCTCGCCCCTGGGCTGTGCCCCCCAGCACCTGGCCAGCCCCGAGCAGAGCCCCCAAGAGCCAAAGAAGACGTCGCCAGGAATCCCGGCCTTGGCCCCCAGCCCTGCGGTGCCCGCAGAGCCGGGGCTGACTTCCACGCCGAGCGGTGCCCTCCCTGACCCAGCACACGGCCCCTGGGACCCCGAGGCACCTGGGGTGGACCCAGCCGACCCTGGTGAGACCCACGTCAATGGGGCTGTGCCGGAGGGGACCCCTGCGGCAGGGGAAGCCCCCCAGGTGTTGGTGAAGCAGGAGCCGAAGGAAGAGGCGGCGGCGGCGGCGGCACAGTGTGAGCTGGATGGAGATGAGACAGCGAAACCAGAGGCCAATGGGGACCCTGGGGACAGCCAAGCCAACAGCCTGCTGGCCCCAGGTGGGCGCTCTGAGGCCGGGCACCTGCTGCTGCAGAAGCTGCTGCGGGCCAAGAACGTGCAGCTCTCAGCACAGAGCCCAGGCGAGCTCAATGGGCACATGGAGAACCGGAGCACTGGGACAGAGCCGCGGCCACAGTCACTGCTGCTCGGCCGGGAGGTGAGCAGGATGGGCTGGGCTGGGGGTGGGATGGGCAAGGGGCTGAACCGGCACAGCTCACACCCCTTTCTCTCTCCACAGGACCCCTCCATCGCCAGGAAGCCGGCACCCACCAAACCGAAGCGGGTGCAGAAGGGCAACGAGCGGATGCCAGCTTCCCGCAAGAAGCTGCGGAAGGATGAGGGGCTGCGTCCCGGCGAGGCCCTCATGAAGCAGCTGAAGCAGGTATGGCTGCGGGCCAGGGCCTGGCAGGGGGCTGCCTTTGCCCTTGTGCCCCCCTCACCGCTTTGTCCCCAGGAGCTGTCACTGCTGCCACTGACCGAGCCGACCATCATGGCCAACTTCAGCCTCTTCGCGCCCTTCGGCAGCAGCCCCATCAACGGCAAGAGCCAGCTGCGGGGCGCCTTCGGCAGCGCCGTGCTGGATAGCGTCCCTGACTACTACTCCCAGCTGCTCACCAAGGTGAGAGGGAGATTGTTCCCTGCTGTCCCCTTATCCGGGGGCCCTGGACCATCCTGCTGTTCTCACCCCACCGTCTCCCCCCAGAACAACCTCAGCAACCCACCCACGCCACCCTCCTCGCTGCCCCCCACACCCCCTCCCTCCGTGCAGCAGAAGATGGTGAACGGTGTCACGGCCCCTGAAGAGCTGGGGGAGCAGCCCAAGGACGCCGACCCGGCCCGCGAGCCCCATGGCCAGAAAGGTGAGCCTGGCTGGCACAGGAGTGGCACAGAGGCCCAGCTGCCGCCTGTCACCCCCACCCGTGACACTCATCCTTTCCATGCAGATGCAGCGGCCGTGGAGGTGAAGAGTCTGGACCTGCTGGCAGCGCTGCCCACCCCTCCGCACAACCAGACCGAGGACGTCAGGTGAGACCCCCACTGTGGTGACGCCCCCTGAGTGACACCAGCCCCTCCATGGGTGACACCAGCCCGTGTGGCCCCTGACACCTCATCCCCATAGGATGGAGAGCGACGACGAGAGCGACTCCCCTGACAGCATCGTCCCTGCTTCATCCCCCGAGAGTGTCCTGGGCGAGGAGGTGCTCCGCTTCCCGCTGCTCAGCGAGGCCAAGCCAGAGCTGGAGGAGCGTGTGCTGTCCCCCATCATCCCCATCATCCCCCGGGCCAGTATCCCAGGTGGGATGGGCTGGAGGGGTGTGTGGATCAGGGCAGTAGGGGGTCTGTGGGATACGCAGCACAGGAAGGGGATCTGGAGCCTGTGTGTCAGGCAGGAAGGGACGTGGATGGGTCAGGAGGGGGTTTGAGGGAGCCAGGGGAAGGGTCCTTGGGAAGCGTGGGCTGTGAGGGATGGGGATCTGCACGGTGGTGGATTCCCTGCAGGGATCTGGGGCAGCTGGGTGGGCTCATGGGAGGCTGTCAGTGGGGCTGGGTCTGCGCAGTTCTGACCCTGGCTCTGACCCCCCTCTCCCCACACCAGTGTTCCCCGACACAAAACCCTATGAGGTCGCAGAGCCCTTCGGGGCTCCCCCAGGGAAGGTGGGGGCAGCAGGCCCAGGAGCCCCGTGGGAGAAGGGCAAGAGCAGCGAGGTCTCCGTCATGTTGACGGTGTCTGCAGCAGCCGCCAAGGTGAGCAAAGGGACGGGGGGATTCCATACCCTCAGGGTCCCAGTGGTGACCCAACACGGCGACACCTGAGACACCCTGGACCCATCCTGCCCCTCCTGTCACCTAGAACCTCAACGGGGTGATGGTGGCCATGGCCGAGCTGCTGAGCATGAAGATTCCCAGCTCCTATGAGGTGCTGTTCCCCGACGGCCCCGTGCGAGCAGCCGTGGTTGAGGCCAAGAAGGTGGAGACCGATATGGCCGGTGAGTGTTCGCCTTGTCCCCACGGCCCCCCGTGTCCCTGGGCTGGGACCCCCATGACGGGCTGTCCATCGCTCTCCCAGGAATGCTCGGAGGGAAGGAGAAGGCGCTGGCTGGGAAGGTACCGGACAGCAGCTCCGAGTGGCTGAAGCAGTTTGACGCGGTGCTGCCCGGGTACAGCCTCAAGGGCGAGCTGGACCTCCTGACGCTGCTCAGACAGGTCAGCGGCGTGCGGGGCTCCTCTGGGGTTGGGATGGGGGGTGTTGGGGTATCCGTAGGGCTGTGGCTGTGTGGGGCTCCCTGGTACAGGTGCCTGGTGGTCCCTGTAGGTCACCCCGTGACTGCAGGGAGTTTCCTGGGGGGCCAGATCTCCCCATGGGGTGGTGCTGAGTCTCTCAGGAAGGAGCCCAGGAGGTTCTTGCAGGGTTGGGAGCATGTGGGGTGCTGAGGGGTCCCTGCAGGGCCCAGGACCCCTCCCTGCGATGCACAGGGAGGTTGGGTGTCCCCATCCCTGCCACACTCTGACTCGTGCCTCACTCCCCACGCCACAGGAGAGCCCCGCACCTGAGAAGACCCTTCACCACTGCTACGTCAACAACGTCTCCAACCTGGACGTGCGGCAGCTCTCCGTCATGCCCCAGGAGCCCTCGCCCCCGCTGTCCCCCTCCATCCCCTCCCCATCCAGCCCCGCTGAGCCCACCAGGGTCCCCGACCCCGAGGCGCCCCACGAGGCAGCCCCAGCCCCGCTGTCACCGCTGCCGCCAGCCCCCTCGCCAGCCCCCCAGGAGGAAGGGGCCGCAGCCGCCCACTCGCCGCCCCGTTTCAAGCCGCGCTCACGGCCTCCGGAGGACGGGGACGAGGCGAGGCCGCGGCTGAAGAAGTGGAAGGGGGTGCGCTGGAAACGGCTGCGCTTCCTCGTCACCATCCAGAAAGGGGGGGCCAAGCGTGACGGTGACAAGGAGATCGCCGAGTTCATCGACAAGCTGGGCACCACGCTGCGCCCCGAGAAGGTGCCGCAGGACCTGCGCAAGTGCTGCTTCTGCCACGAGGAGGGCGACGGGGCCACGGACGGGCCAGCCCGCCTGCTCAACCTCGACCTCGACCTCTGGGTCCACCTGAACTGCGCCCTGTGGTCCACAGAGGTGTACGAGACGCAGGGAGGGGCCCTGATCAACGTGGAGGTGGCCCTGCACCGCGGGCTGCTCACCAAGTGCTCCCTGTGCCAGAAAACCGGCGCCACCAACAGCTGCAACCGCATCCGCTGCCCCAGTGTGTACCACTTCGCCTGCGCCATCCGTGCCAAGTGCATGTTCTTCAAGGACAAGACCATGCTGTGTCCGCTGCACAAGCTGAAGGGGCCCTGCGAGCAGGAGCTCAGCAGCTTCACCGTGTTCCGCCGCGTCTACATCGAGCGGGACGAGGTGAAGCAGATCGCCAGCATCATCCAGCGCGGGGAGCGGCTCCACATGTTCCGCGTGGGCGGCTTGGTCTTCCACGCCATCGGGCAGCTGCTGCCGCACCAGATGGCCGATTTCCACAGCGTCACGGCCCTCTACCCCGTGGGCTACGAGGCCACGCGCATCTACTGGAGCCTGCGGACCAACAACCGCCGCTGCTGCTACCGCTGCACCATCTGCGAGAACAACGGGCGCCCCGAGTTCGTCGTGCAGGTCATCGAGCAGGGCCTGGAGGATCTTGTCTTCTCTGACTCCTCACCACAAGGTGAGGAGTTGGGAGATGCCAGCGTCCAGCCCTTGTCCCTGTGGCTGAGCCACACCAGAACACAGTGGAGGGTGGGGTGGTGGAAGGTGGCTTGAGGTCCCCACTGGGTCCCCGTCTCCGGCTCACGGTACTCAGTGCTGTGCTCTGGTGACAAGGTGGTGATTGGTCACTTGGACTTGATGGTCTTGAAGGTTTTTTCCAGCCGAATTAATTAATTCATTCCGTGGTTCTCCCTTCCCTTGACAGCTGTCTGGAACCGGATCATCGAGCCAGTGGCGATGATGAGGAAGGAGGCCGACATGCTGCGACTCTTCCCCGAGTACCTGAAGGGCGAGGAGCTCTTCGGCCTCACAGTGCACGCGGTGCTGCGCATCGCTGAGTCGGTGAGTCCCGGCCTGGATGGGGGTCTCTCCTCCACACTGGGGCTCCGCCCTGCTGTGGCAGAGCCCAGTGGCTGTGCTAGTGCTGCGTCTCAACCCCCTCTTCCGTGTCCCCCTCTGCAGCTGCCGGGCGTCGAGAGCTGCCAGAATTACCTGTTCCGCTACGGGCGCCATCCCCTGATGGAGCTGCCACTGATGATCAACCCCACCGGCTGCGCCCGCTCCGAGCCCAAGATCCTCACCCACTACAAGCGGTAAGCGGGGCTGGAATTCCCTGGGAGAGCTGGGATCCGCCTGGAGAGCTGGGATCCCTGGGGATCCCGCAGCTCTAACCCCTCTTGTCCCCCCCGGAAGGCCCCACACCCTGAACAGCACAAGCATGTCCAAGGCCTACCAGAGCACGTTCACGGGCGAGACCAACACACCCTACAGCAAACAGTTCGTGCACTCCAAGTCCTCCCAGTACCGGCGCCTGAAGACGGAGTGGAAGAACAACGTGTACCTGGCGCGGTCCCGCATCCAGGGGCTGGGACTCTACGCGGCCAAGGACATTGAGAAGCACACGATGGTCATCGAGTACATCGGCACCATCATCCGCAACGAGGTGGCCAACCGCCGGGAGAAGATCTACGAGGAGCAGGTGGGGCTCTGCTGGGATGCTGGGAGCTGTGGGGGGCTTGGGCAAGATGTGGGGGGACTTGGGTGGCGTGTGGGGGGCTCTGATGGAACATGGCGGGAGTCAGATGGGATGTTGGGGGCTCAGGTGGGGTGTGGGTGGACTTGGGTGGGATGTTGGAGGCTCTGGCAGGACATTGGGGGGTCTCAGGTGGGATGTGGAGGGACTTGGGAGGGATATGAAAGGTTCTGGTGGGACATGGAGGGTCCCCGGTGGGATGTTGGGTGCTCTGGTTGGACATGGAGGGTCTCCGGTGGGATGTTGGGAGCTCTGGTTGGACATGGAGGGTCTCCGGTGGGATGTTGGGAGCTCTGGTGGGACATGGAGGGTCTCCGGTGGGATGTTGGGAGCTCTGGTGGGACATGGAGCGACGCAGGTGGGACATGGAGGGACTCAGATGGGATTTGAGGGTCTCCAGTGGGACGTGGGGTGGTGGACATCCACTCAGGTGGGAGATGGGCACCTCAGTGCACCCCTCACCCCCCTCTTCTCCTCCGTGGCAGAACCGCGGCATTTACATGTTCCGCATCAACAACGAGCACGTCATTGACGCCACGCTGACGGGGGGCCCGGCCAGGTGAGCATGGGGGGCTTTGGGGTGGTGGGACACCCCCAGAGGGAGCCGGGACGTCCGTCTGTCCTGCCCCCGGGTTGGTGCTGACCCCTCCTCATCCCCCCAGGTACATCAACCACTCGTGTGCCCCGAACTGCGTGGCCGAAGTCGTGACCTTCGACAAGGAGGACAAGATCATCATCATCTCCAGCCGGCGCATCCCCAAGGGGGAGGAGGTCAGTGGGGGCCCGAGGGGTGCTGAGGGAGTCCTGGGAGGCCGGGGGGCTCGGGGAGGGGGGCTGGAGGTGGCAGGGCTGAGCTCTGTGCTTTGGGTGACTCCCCACTCCCTCCCAGCTCACCTACGACTACCAGTTCGACTTCGAGGACGATCAGCACAAGATCCCCTGCCACTGTGGAGCCTGGAATTGCAGGAAGTGGATGAACTAACTGGGAAAAAGGGTCTGGGGGCTGCCACCCCCGCCTCAGAGACCTCGCCGAGCTCCCCCGGGGCTGCGGGAGGTGCCAGGGGCGGCCGGGCACTGAGGGAGAGCAGCGGCTGCGGCGCTGCCGGCCCTGCCTGCGCGGGACGGACGGACAGATGAACTGGCAACTCAGGGTTTTCTTTGCTTCGTCCTGCGAGGAAAAAAAAAAAAGGAGTGGGGGGCTCAGAAACGCCCCCTTCACCACCCCCCGCCTGCCTCCCTCGTGGGGGAGCCACGGGGGAGCAGCGCCGGGCCCAGCGCGGCCAAGAGCGATTGTGCGGAGCCGGTCTGGATATAACGATTATTTTATTTTATTTTATTTTTTTGTTTCTTTTTTTTTTTCCTTTTTTGTTTTTGTTTGTTTGTTTTGTTTTTTTTTTTAGAAACTAATAATATTTGCTCGCTAATTACCAAGGTAACACAGACTCCTTGAGCTCGACAATCCGGGCTCTGCCCCGCCCGGCGTGGCGGCCAGAGCTCGCTCGGTTCCTTTGATCTCTTTTTGTTTGTGCGTGTGGACGAGACCCCGGAGCGGCGGCGGGATGCAGCCAAGACCCCGACAGACACAAGGAGCTTCTGCACCCAAACCTACCTCATTTTAAGTGTTAGATTTGTTTCTTTTATTTGTTGTTGTTTTTAAATGTGAGCCCCCTCCATCCCAACCTGGCACCCTCCCCACATGACGGGGGGGGGTCTTTCCCTCTCCCTCGGGCTCCAGAGGCTGCGGCTTCCCCCTGTCCCCCTCCTCAGCTGTGGCCGCAGGAGGCCTCAGAGCGGGGACACGGGGACACCCCGTCCCTGTCCTCCCCCTTGGGAGGTCCCAGCCGTGTGACGTGCCAAGGTGTGAGGTGGGGATGGGGGCCACGGGGGGGTCACACCCGCTCCCCCAGCTCTGGTGGGGGGCTGGAGGGGCTGCGTGGGGACCCCTCCTTCTCACCCGTGGCCCCCGCGGCTGGAGGGGGCCGGGTGGAGGCCCCCCCTGCCCGCCCGCAGCCCTCCCAGCCGGGNGGGTCCCTGCTTGCCCCCCCCCACTCCAGGGGAGGACCCCGGGGGGCGCCGGGATCTCTGAACGCACAAACACGGCGCAGGGGAGGGACCCTCCTGCTCCTGGAGGGTCTGACTTGGGGGGGGTGGTGCCCCCTCCCCGCCCCGGTGCAGTGGGGGCCGGGGGGCCGATCTTTTAAAAAAGCTGCTTCCGCAACTCGTCAAAAGCTGCAAAAAAAAAAAAAAAAAAACCAACAAAAAGATTAAAAAAAAAAAGGAAAAAAAAAAAAAGGTTTAAGGTAAAAATGTTTAAAAAAAAGAAAACTAAAAAGAGTAAAAAAAAAAAAAAACCACAACAGAGGAAAAGCGCGAGTGGGGGGGGGATGAGAAAGTTTTAACAGAAAATATACGAGAAATTTAACTTTCAGAGCTGTACATAGGCCGGGGCGTGTAGAAATCCCGTTTTTACCAATACCGGAACCACTGGATGTTATTTTAAATAAAGCGCGTGAGAAGCCGAGGCCGCCTGATCCCTCCTGGGGGGCTCGGGGGGGTCCAGGGGGCAGCCAAGGACAGCCGGGTCCCGGTCCGGTGTCCCCCCGTGTGTTCCCAGCCCGGTATCTCCAGGGAATTTCTCTGTCCCAGCCCAGGTTGGGGTCCCCGCAGTGTGACCCCCCCAAGTCAGTGACCGTCCCCTGGGTGTCCCCACCCCGCCCGGACCCCACATCGTGCGTGTCCCTCCTGTCCCGGGGACCCCGCGTCCGTGTCCCCCTCCCCCGGGGCATCCCGAGCTGTG
>VYZT01005389.1:8494-27328 GCA_013400735.1 Pomatostomus ruficeps | reverse complement strand
GGATTGTGCGGAGCCTAAAATATCTAATTCTTGAGGCTGTAAGGGAAGAGCGGGAAATTAATGAATTTGATCCATCCCTTTACCACTGATACTGTCAAAAAACCATCCGGCCAGTGGGCCGATATCTTTATTGTAACTTGTTTCGCACCACCACAATGGCTCAGGATGGCCTGGGGCGGTGCAATTTTTTTGGACTGTTAAATTGGATAAATTATCCCACTCATTTTCTTCTAGAGGCATAGCTACCAAACAGGTCTGGAAAGGGTTACTGGGGGTAGTCGTAGAGATGCACAATGTCGATTCATTTAAAGCTTGGGCTAAAGTGAGCCAAACATTACCTTCTGGAAGGGGTGGTATCACTGCCATATCCCCTTGGTCTAGGCCAAATCCTATAAGAAGGATCAGCTCGAGGAGGCCAATTTTGTTCCCAGAAGTACCAATGCGGGGGCAAGCCATAGTCTTGTGCACACACAAATTTTAAAATTATACAATTACTGTAAGAATATCGTAAAGGATCACACTGGGGGCACTCACGACGGCGTCGATCCGATGCACAGTACCACTTTCTATGGCACCGTTGGCATAAGCACAAGGTCCACGCCGAGTGAGAGTAGTTTGCACAAATAAAGCAAGGGATTGGATTGTGCTCAAAATCAAGCCTCCTGTCGAGCCGTTCCTGCTGCCACTCGCGAAGGGAGACTTGCTCTGCAACTAAGGATTCCACTACCTGTGGATCAATTTGACCTTGCTGCTCACGGAGTGGGCTGAGGTCCACAAACCCTCTTGGGTTAGGTAGGAGTTGGTTTGGGTGACCTCGAGACCTCGGCGGAGGTGGGCTCAGTGGTCTGAGGAAGCGAAGCTGGGGATGAAGCGCCAGAGTGGGGGTGGTCACGATCCAATGTAGGAGAGATGTTCAAAGATCCTCGGAATGGTCTCACGTTCTTTGCCAGGGTTCACCTCAGACTGTTCTCTGTGTAGACACAAGCATAACCTCCTCCCCATGTGACAAGAGCCCCAGAACCTTACCTGATTCTGCATTTCTGATGAGCACTGGGGCCTTTTTTTGACCTCTAGTTGAAGATTATTGCTAAAGTGCCTTACAATTGGAGGGTTAGGGTCCATTAATGAGGAATTAAAAAAACTAAAAACATACAATGCCCTTTGTAATCGCTTGGCTGGGGTGGCATTTCCCATTTTCCATTCCCCCTTTCTGTTGTAGCAAAAGATGGTGGCTTTGACTTGAATAATGAAAACAGATACATTGTTTGGTACAGATTTATTACTGTCTTTACTATTCATGCTTCAGGGCCACCACCATATAAATATGTTTATCAACCATTCATTAATGCTGATTATTACTACAAAATGATGCACCTGTGCTCTGTTAAACCATTACTTAGTGTTTCATCAACATTCCCTCACATGTGCTTTAAATCAGGTTGTTAGAAATACTTGTAATAAATTCCTAAACCCTGAGTGGTCATAAAATCGTTTACACACACAGAGCCTATTTCATTGTATCTGGTCCTCTAAATCATTGGGCCATATTTCTTGAACCCTAGAAAAAAATACTTGTTAGTCATAAAGTGTGCCCAATGGATACATGTCATTTCAGCTTTAAAATATCCTAATCCATTGTGGTGGCAACATATACATTGTTTCTAAGAGGCTGAAAAGAAATCTTACAATGATTTAATTAGGGGCATCCGAATTAAAACATCAGAAGTGTAGGAAGAGACTGAAAGCACCTGTGGTTCACATAAACACTGGATAACAATATGGAAAAACTCCTTTGAGACTTGAATAGATAATATGAACATTAAGAAAGCTTTCCTTATATGTTTTCAAGCTGTTGCTGAAAGGGTTTCCCAATTAGGAGAAAAAGCCATTTTTAATTAAAATTCAGTATAAATGTCCTGTTTACTTTTAGTTATAAAGGTTTTGCACTATTAAGACAAACACAGTCTACTGTTAACAAAATCAACTGCTTTATAATTTGTAAGTGGAAGGTTAGAATAGGTAGATGTACTAAGAACATTGTGTTTCCAATGTATTCCTGTATTTTAAGGCCATAAAAGAATGATCTGGCATTCAAGCTGTCCAAGAAGTAATTTGCAATTCAGTGCATTGTATTTTAATCAATAAATAATCATGAAGGACATGATTTCTCATGTAACTAGCCACTGCTGGGTTTCAGGGAACTGCTCCCTTTCATGTATACTAAATATTTAAAAAAACCCAAAAACATAAACCAACAAGAGCTTTGCAGTGTGAATGTGTTATCCTACTGTTTTGAGGTGAGGCTTTGAATTATATGAGAAGAAAGAGAAAAAAAGAAAAAACTAAAAGAAAAAAAAGAGAGAAAGAACCTTTTAATCATTTTCTGATAATTTTTATGGTAAACTTTCACCTTACACTCACAGAATACCCTGAGCTGGAAGGATCACAGAGTCCAACTCCTGACCCTGACAGCACAGCACCAAGACGCTCACCATGTGCCTGAGAATGTTGTCCAAACACTTCTTGAACTCTGTCAGGCTGGTGCTGTGACCACTTCCATGGGGAGCCTGTTCCAGTGCCCATACACCCTCCTGGTGACAAACCTTTTCCTAATATCCAGCCTAAACCTTCCCTAACACAACTTCAGGCCATTCCCTCAGGTTCTGTCACTGGTCCCCACAGGGAAGAGAGCAGTGCCTGTCCCTCCTCTTCCCCTCAGGAGACAACAGTAGAGTACGAGTCTCTCCTTGGTCTCCTCCAGTGAGGAGGAAAAGCCAAATGTCCTCAGCTACTCCTCTAATTTCTTCCCCTCTAGACCCTTCACCATCTTTGTTGCCCTCCTTTGGACACTCTCTAATAGCTTAATACCTTTCTTATATTGCAGTGCCCAGAACCACCCCCAGCGCTCGAGGTGAGGCCGCCGCAGTGCAGAGCAGAGCGGGACAATCCCCTCCCTTGCCCGGCTGGCGATGCTGGGCCTGATGTCCCCCAGGACATCCTGGCTGCGAGGGCACTGCTGTCTCACATTCAACTATCCGTCCTCCAGGCCCTCCGGTCCCTTCCCACAGCGCTGCTCTCCAGCCTTTCATTCCCCAGTCTGTCTGTGCATCCAGGGTTGCCCCATCCCAGCTGCAGAATTCCCCACTTGTCTTTGTTGAACTTCACATGGTTGATGATTGCCCAGCCCTCTAACTTGTGGAGGCCTCTCTGCAAGGCCTCTTTGCCCTTGAGGGAGTCAACAGCTCCACCCAATGTTGTATCTTCGGCAAATTTACTTAGTATTCTTTCCAGTCCTGCATCCAATTTTTTTTTTTTTTTGAGATGTTGAATAGCAGTGGGCCTAAAATGGAGCACTGAAGTGCCTCACTGTTGTTGGGAAAATAAAAGCCATATTTGTTTACGCTTACTACACTGTCCGTTTCAGCCATGTCCTATACACAACCTTTTTCCAAACTGGTTATCAGCTTAAGGAATTAGTTTTCTTTTGTAAAATAATGTTATTTAATCAGTGCATGTATTTGTGCCATATCAGTCTGTGCCTTCAAACACATATGTGCCAATTGGTCTTGCCTCACTGGTGCTGCACAGACATAAAGCACAGCGGGAAAGAGGGGAACCACCTCAACACCCAAGCACAGCCGTGAATATAACCTTTAAATGAGAAAACACCGTCCCAAAAAGTTGCCACACTTGTTTCATTCAACACCGATCAACTAAAGCAGATAGCTCTGCTTCTCCTGGCAGTGTTGCCGTGGTAGTCCCAGGCTCCCTGCAGACCTGAAACCTCTCCAGGAGGATGTGGAAGTGCTTACACAGGTAAGCTGGAACACGGAGTAGGATGCTGCAGCAGCTTCCCTCAGGCTTGTGCAGAGGTACCTGGCGTGGTGATACCAAAGCTTGTTTGAGAAAAGGTGCTGTGCACCACCTACTTCCAAGCCATATCTGAACTGAGCCTTGGCCACCTGGCTCTCACCAACCCACCTGACAGCTTCCTGCAAGCTCCAACCATCTCCATGTCTCCAGCAACAGCAGGCTGAAGGGACTGTGCATCACAGGAAGAGCTCTCACTGAGCTGGCCTCAGTGGCACGATTTCAGCAGAGCCTGCATTTCACCCCTGCTCGCTGATGAGAGGTGGGAGGATGGAAAGGGATGTGGGGCAGATGAGTAGCTACCCAACAGTTACTCTCTGGGCCTCCCACGTGGAAAAGCAGAAAAGCTGCTAGAGGAGATTCCATCTGCTCCTGGTAGGGAGCACAAACATAAATAACACCGTATGGCCAACGTTATCCAAGGCAGCTGCTGGATCTAAAAGAATCCTAATATTACAATATTCGGCAGTCTGCACAGAATATTTAAGAGGAAGATCCTAAAGAATTCTAAATTTAGTTTTTAAGCTAATGTAAACGTGAATATTTTATATGCAAATATAGAAGTGGGGAAAAGCTACTGCAGCACTTTTTAAAAAAATCCCTGTTTGGTATCACTGAGCAGTAGCATTTTACCAAAATAGACCCAAATATCTCTATACAGGCAGATTGATGTAAGTAGGTAGCAGAGAGCATTTTCCTCCTGCACTTCAGATGCAGCCTTGTCACACAATAACCTTTTTGCCACTCTACTCAAAACAACCTGTGTGAAGACTCTGGACGATGGCTGAGAATTAAAAATCAGCTTGTTAATTTCCTAGCTCCCGAACTAGAGAAAAAAAGCCTGTATCATGCAAATATCATTCCCTTGGAACTATATTTATTGTGCTGCTGATGAGCCAAGAGAGAAAGTGTTGCTCTTTCCTGTTTTTTTTATGAAGTAGCACAAATCCTGGGCTACAAGTCTTGCTGTAGCTGACAGACTACCGCTGTGTCAAGTGATGGGATAACCATTTGTTCCAAACAATATGAATGATGTAATGGTGGGGACACCAAGCCAAAAACAGAAAGGGAAAAAACCCCCAAAAAACAGCAGTTCTCAATTTTAAAATGAACAAACCGTCGTATTTGTGTGTACAAAAATATCTTAACACAAAGATGGCTTCTAGAAGATCTCTGCATTTTACAAAACTCTGATAAACTCTGTTTCATGTTTTCACATCCAGAGAAACATTAGATGTCAGTTTCTAAACTTCACTTTGAAAGACTTTATAAAACAGGCTTTCATTTAGCAGAGCTGTTCAGCATGAGGAGACCGTAAGTGTATACATAGGTGTGGGTTTACTATTGAAGATGAAAAGGACATACAAACAAGTGCTTTGCTGAACTGCAGCTGTAGTGAATTATCTTCAGAAACTGCTGCCTAACAAGAACACTAAGTGGGTCGTCTGTTTCTCTCCATCTTCTCCCCTCCATTTCATCAGGCTGTATCACCTTTGATTAGAACTGACTAATGTTTCTTTGATAGCTTTAAACTTTTGCTTTACATGACTAATTCGTATATAGCTTCCACTGTAGTTCTAAAAGACTACCATTAATTTTTAGCCCTGCCCAGGAAAAGAGAAAACTAAAAAGATCTGACTTTCCTGACTTCTACCAATCTATTCTTTAACTGCAACTACCAGAAAGACTTGTGCTAACAATCATTCATGCCACTGATTTTTCAAAACTTCTTTGCTTTGACTGTGGTTTGATATACAACATGAGTGATTTCCAATTAACTCCAAGGATCTTTTTTTCTTCCTAAGTGTATGACTGAAGCCCATGGGAAAGAGACGAACCTTCATAGCTATTTAACTGTAGCTGTAAAGTACTATTGTTTGTTGTGCCTATTCCAGCAACCACAGATGACAATAAAATAAGGTATGCTGTTAAATGTGTCCAAATGTTTTGCCATGCTTGACATGCCATTAGATGGTTTAAGAAACACAGACTCTGCAAATGATGCAGTAAAGGTCTGCTAACTTCCCAGGAGAAGAGCTGGGAACATACCATTGAGGCAGTTATAGACTCAGAATTCCACATTTTCTCTTACTGACATTCATTTCCGTTATGTGGTATTTCTTTTTTTTGTTTGTTTTCTCTCAATTTAAAAGCAAACAACAAACCCCACGAAAACCAACCAACCAAAACAAAAAACCCTCAAAAAAATCATGACCCAAAAAATGAAAGAGCTAATGAAAGACACAAATAGAAGTGCATATTTGTATTTCATTTTGAACTATTTTCAGTTTGTGATGCAATGTTCCACTATTGCCTTCCCTCATTGTTCCTCTCCTCAGTGTGTGATTTTCATTCTTCCCTGTAATGGCCAAGGACAGCAGTGTAGTTTCTTTTGTTCTTTTTCATTTCCTTCACAGAATACACCAGTTGAATTGCAGTAATTCACCATGTGAAATGTTTATTTTTAGTGCTGACCCCTTTAGGGCAAGAACATTTGCTCAGACACAATCAAGAAAACGCAGATGATACACTCAAGACCTGTAATGGAAGTACCTGTTTATACACTGACACATCACAATTTAAAGACGCATTGGGAGTAATTTGTCACCCAGGGTCACTCGCTACAACAGCAGAGCTAGAGAAAAGCAAGGACCAAATCTAGTCTATGAGGCTACAGAGGAAATGCTCCCAATAATATTGAACGTTAAATCTTCAGTATCTTCTAAAAAAAGTCAATGAGTTACCCACCTTGGATCTCTGGGAGCATTAGAAATTGAGTCAGTGCTAATAGAAGGAGCAGACATCTCATCGTCTACAGACGCCACTGTCAGAAAGGTACATGTATTGGAAGGAAACCAGCAACTAATCAGACATCCCAATTTAGACAGAGCCCCTGAATGAGTGCTTGAACGAGAAGATTCAGAAGCAACTTCTGGAAGAGACAGCTAAGTCGCCATTAGCATTAGCTGCCCAGATTGCTTTCTGAAAGTCTCTGATCTGCTGAAGCAGCTCAGTTATGCCTGGAAGTCAAATAGCCCAGTCTTCCCCCAAACCACCTGTCATTCATCTCCCAGGTTCATTAGCACAGGCAAGGAAAATCTGCACTTCATCGAGGCAAATCTCAGCTTGGCCGAGACATATCCCCCAACAGATGCCGGAGCAGCATCTCACAGCTCCTGAAAGCTCTGCTCAGTATTTATTGCTCAACTGTTTATGCAGTTATAACACACAAGGGCTTGGTGAAGTACTTACAGCCACTTGAATGTCTTTATAAGTTAAGTAATCAGATGTCATTGGAATGCAAACAAAGGAAATGATGGAAGCTTTCACTGAGGGATTTTGCCTTACCTTTCTCTTCCTCTCAAACGTTAAAAATCTTGAAAAATACTTGACAAACTCTCATGTTATACTAAGCTTCTTCCTTCTGATGATACCATCAGAAAGATTAAACCCCAAAAGTAACTATCCAATTTTATCTCCTTCAGATTATTAAAGTTGAGATCTATTTTTGACTTCAGCTTTTTAAGTGAAAAGAGACTTTCAGGAAGCTTTCTCTGTGAGCTTCTCCATCTGAAATATTTAATAAGATACTGTTATTTTTATTTCTGTTGGTCTCTTTTTTGAGCTGCAACAATGGCTTAGCTGAAGCTAAAAGAGTTTCCCAGGAATTATTCCACATTCACAAGCCAACTTCCCCTGGCAAGGCTGGCACATGCCCTTGGTTTCCCAGACACAACCTCTCTTTTCACTCTTGTAATCCCAGGTCTACCTGTTTTCCCAGACAAATACGGACAAGCAAAATATCCATAAGTGTCACCTGGTGGATCTCAAAGTCCCATCAGGGATGGGATATTTTACAAAGAAAATAAAAATTAAAAAGAAAATGTCACAAAAAGAGGAGTTTAATTTTTGGTACCCTGGTATGATACCTGTTCTTAGCTTGACACGGAGGAAGCAAGGTGGCTGTGGTTACAGTACAGATTTAATATTTTTTTTAAATAAGTTTCAATAAAACCTCCAGGAAGGATAAAATAATTTAATTTCTGGTATCTAACTTCATCTTCCTGTCTGGTGGCAATGCCTCTACATGTGTGGTGTAAAAAATTATTCAGGCATCGAAGCCTCATTGTCTTCTCTCACTTTGGCCCCCAAGGTGAGCTGTTGGGGTGCCCTGTGTTGCTAAAGCACAGAAGTTGGCAACCTGCACTTTGAGGAGCTGGTCCCCAGCCCACCAAGCCACGGGCTGTGGTGAAATCCCCCTTTCATATTCACCAAAACTGCCAATAAAGTCACATGTTCCCTTTAGCCATTGCAACAATGGGTGCAGGGATCTCCAGTGAGGGACAGCCCAGAAGCAGCAACACTCCCAACCACAACACTCCACACCACGAATGTGAGTCAGAGTCTGCAGAGGGTGGTCATAAGAAGCCAACTCACTCTGGAACATTTTCCCTACTTTTTTCACAGTATGGGTTTGGATTTAGGAGAATCGACACAGAATGACATGTGGACTTCTCAATTTCCACCCTCCCAAAAACATGAACTATCTATCCAGTGTGATTTCCCAGCACTATTTTCTGCAGGAAACATCCTCTGATGCAGCATCATGGTTCCTCTGCTACTGTTCCTGGCAAAACAACTTGAAGTACAGAGAGCAAAATAAGATTAATATAAAGAAAGAAGGCCAAACCTTTCATCAAGTTCAAGATTTCTGGTTTGCAGTTGAGTGAAGTAATGTCTCATTCCCACTTAATATCATTTCTCCAGCACTAAAGCTTACTAAATAATTATACTAAAGCCAATCCTGATTAAATCTTTTGTACTTTTAGAACTAGAACATCAATTAAATTAAACAGTGATTGCAAAATATTGAATCTTCTCCATATCCTTTCTACCAAAAAAAAAAGTCTGCTTAATGATCTCAATTTTAAAAACACATTCAGCCAATTAGTTCTCGCTGAAAACCAAAATCCTTCCCCACTTATGCTCCTGTGACTTTTGCTGGTTTGGTCCTTATTGTAAAATATATATATCATAGCAGAGAAAAAAAAATCAGAAGTATAATTTTCATTGATGGAATCAAAGCCTTAATGAAATATCAAGGAATTCAGACTCGGTTCCTAAAGAAGTGTTGGTAAAGAATAGCAATCATCCTCTTCAGCCGGGATTTCTCAGTAAGACATTACAATGTAAAAGTCACATGAGAAGGACAAAAATGTCTTGGTATGTGTTCTCTTTTCTTTTTGACTCAAAGCAAATAAAACACTCATTTCAAGACATAACTACAAAATTATTCAAAGCAGTTGCTATACTTCTCCACCTAAGGTCCTTGTCCGTTTCTTTTAAACCAGTGAAGAAATGAAAATTAATGAGCTCTTATTAAAAGCTAACACTTCTCTTGCCTCTGGTACCCACATGCAATTGCATGTGAGTCTTCAGATTAGACTGCTATGGTTTAAGTACCAGCCCCTCATTAACGTGCAAGTGGTA
Organism: Pomatostomus ruficeps; assembly: GCA_013400735.1. NCBI lineage: Eukaryota > Metazoa > Chordata > Aves > Passeriformes > Timaliidae > Pomatostomus > Pomatostomus ruficeps. The sequence goes on along the minus strand of VYZT01005389.1, from coordinate 17,968 downwards.
GCTCCAGCATTCAGGTTCTCTGCAGAGCTATTCAAGGGAGGAAAAGCAAGCATTTCTTTATTTTCTTTCTCAGAAGCACCTCATTTATATAGTAAGTAGGGCATGCCCAAAGAGGATGTCCCCAATTACAAAGCATTATACTCACATCAACAAATTCACACTTAGAAAATGACCCAAGTCTACCAATATACACATTCTGCCTGATGTAATTTATAGCAGCTGTTTCAAAGGCACACCTGCATTAGAGGGGACACTAGCACAGGTCTTCGAGCTAAATACACTTAGTTCATCACTCACTACAGCACCAAACACTTAATACACTGAGGGATGGGGTTTTGCTCCACTGTTACCAGCCATCATTACAACAGCAGGCACCTTGAATCACTTGCTGCAAGTACACAGAAGCACCAAAGCCATTAATCTGAAGACAGCTTTCCTCAGAGCCGACACTTACTTCTGGTGGGTATTTATTTGGCTTATACATCCCCTTCAGATTTAACTTTGCTCACTCTGATGGTAGGAACTGGCCTTTAAGACATGTCTTCTTAACACAGGGAGCTACGTGAAGAGAAGCTGCTGCCTTTTGCCATCATTGAACAGTGAATAAAGAATAAAGTGGTGCAGAAGAAAGAACAAGTCGGTCTGCATTCAATTACATGACTTTCTGAGACACACTTTTATTAGTCATTCAAAAGAAGCTTTTGTATTCCTAAATGCTGAGAATCAAATGCATAGCACCAAGGAACTCCACAGAGTTATCATGGCTTACCCTCCTCTGGTAGCAGAGAGGCAGTTTATGAGGCCAGAAGGGTGGTGTTTTAAAGATGTGCAGCACTTGGAATTCACAGTGCAATTAGCATGTAGTAATCATGGTGGTGTATCAATATAATGCAAGTTTTTCACTAACCTGCCTCAGCTGCTGTTGTGAGGGGGGAATCTGAGACAGGGTTCAAACTATCCATTGGATCGGAGCATTTTTGCTTGCAACAACAAACCTGTCCTTTTAAAAACACCCCTTTATTTGGCTTTCAAGGCCTATCTACATTTGGCACCTAAAAAGAGGCTTATTCCTGGAGATGGTCACAAAGAGTTACCACCCTCACCACTGCTTCCCATGCAATTTTAGATTATAATCTTAGCCTTGGAGAGAAGAAACTAATATTATGGATACACTGCTACTCAGGGATTACACGCCACACTCTTGAAGCAGAAAAATACTTTAAATTCCAGTCATTGCACATGAAAATTTGAAAACATTAGAAGCCTCCATATGCTTTTCAGGGATCAGGTGAAAATAAATTGAATATCAGGTCCCGTAAGTTCTTTCGAGCAACAGAGATGAACATTATGCATTCGCTCTGCAGCATTCCAGTGTGTATTTTGATGCAGCGTAAATTAATTGTCTCTGCTAATTTACTCCAGTTACTTCACAGTCTTGTTAATTAGGCAGCTCTGTGCAGCATTATTGTGTTCCAATTCTTTCAAAATTACAGCTTACTTTGCTGTTGTTTTTTAACTCCTTGAGCATATAGATACATACAACATGTCAAGAAGTAAATCTAGACATGCTTGTGAGAACTAATCCATCAATATCTTATCTAAAGACAAGATTTGCTTCTTTCTCATTACCCACTATGATTCCATCAATAGCCTGGCCCAAACTGCCTACCCAACAGCCCAACAGACCTCTCCTCCGGCAGCTGCCTGCCTTCTTTCTGTGTCCCTGTCCAGAAATGGAGTCAGGAATCCAGGACAGGGGTTGTACTTCTTTCTCTCCCCAGGCTGGGGTGAAGAAAGGAATTCCCATTTCTACATCTTTATCCAAGACAGGAGGGAAGGGAAGAGAAGCAGGAACTCCCCACCAAGCCAAGCAGAGGCAAAGCATGTTCCTGAGCCAGCAAGCAGGGGCTTCCATGAAAAGCCTGCTGTAGTGGTAGGAAGCAATTTAACTGAGCTGCATCCAAACCAGCCTACTTTAACTATGTACTTGTTGTCAATGTTATTCCCATACTAAACCCAAAACACAGCACTGAACCAGCTATTTAGAAGAAAGTGAACTCTATCTTAGCCAAAACCAAGACAGTACCTAAGCTAGCTCACCAGTGCTCACAACTTTATGTGTTACTCAGTTTAACGTGTGCCTTAGCTGTGTCTTTAGTACAGGCACTACTGCATTTGTGGCTTGAGTAAGCCTGCTCCACTTTCACAAGATCTGTACAAGTTAATACAACAAACACTTTCAAGTCATGTTTCTGCCATACACAATAATGAAAAGTATTCTAAAGTTTTATTCCAAAACATAGCAGGAAATAAGAAGATTGCACATAAATCTTAGTTCTCATCTAGAACAAAGAGAAATAAAGACACAGAGTTATTCAGTCCAGCCTTGAGTCAACAATGCCAACCAGTCCTCAGTAAAAACTTTAAAGAAAGAAAACGCTTCCTCCCCTTCATTTTAACTGAGGAACTTGGAGAGGATAGAAACTTAAACAGGCTTTGATGTGTCCCTATTAGCTTTTGTCTGCACAACAGTTCTCCTCACCTCCAAAGGGCAATAAAAAAGAAAGCAGCTTCCCTACCTGGCTCAGAAGCAGCAGCCAAAGAGCAGGGCAGCACCCTGTAGAAGAGATAGCTCACTCTGAAGGGCTGATTTCCTCCAAGCAGCTGAACTAAATGGAGGCATGCAAGCCCTAATTAAGGAGGTGGGGCTGACTTCTGCTTTAGTTAGCGTGGAGCACCAAGTGCATTAGCATATAAACTTTGGAATGGGTAAAAAGCAGCTGTCACAAAAAATGGATGTCTGTCACGTACAAAAGAGTCAAGAATTGGATTAAAGGGGAATAACTGAAAACAGAACATCCTCTACCAACTGAAGCTCAGTTACTTACACATATTTCTTCATTCTAATTTTGTGCAAACTCATCTTGCTCTGGTAAATCTGTGCAGACTCTAGGCAAGGCCTATATGGGCCCAAGGAAGGAAAAATAAAATTAGTTTCTGGGGGTTGTCACAGTGAATTCCATGTCCTGGTGTAAGGAGTTAGTAAAATAAGCTGTGGAGGAGACAGTCTCTTGCACACGCAAAGCTGGATGGACAGAGATTCCTTACTGAGAGGGTCCACCAAGGGAGAACGAGTGGTGCCATGACAAAGAGAAGAATAGCGGGACAAACCCAGGGTCTGGAAGCTTTCAGCAGAAATACCAGTTTTCTAACTCTGTAGAGAGATGCAAAAGAGGTACCTCTGCAAGTGTTTGCTGCTGAAGTCCTCCTACCACCTTCCTTTTGTGCACAGGCAGAAAAATGAATAGGAAGCTGTAATGCATTTAAGCACTAATTTTATATATTTTATGTGGGTTTTATTCATATATGTATTGGGGTTTTTATCATGGAAAGGTGTTATAGTTTATGTCAATGCAAAGTCTCTAGGTACCTCTGCTGCATTATGCCACCTCTGCATGTCACCAGTAATGATAATTACCAGTGGCAAAATGACAGAGCAAGACTTCCTCAGGGTTACAAGATATTTGTGGTGTTGGACAACTCTGCTCTTCAGTGTTGGCACGCTTGGTTTCCAGATGGAATCATACAAGGATATTATGTATAAACAAGGAGGTAACTGTGGAGGGATCACCCTTACACTAGTACAGAACTATAAATATAAATCAACTCCAACTCCCCTAGTGAATATATGCCTTGCCGTACACAACACCGTACAGCTGTGGCTCTTTTAAGTGAAGTTTTGCCTTTGTTAGAACTATCTTAAAATACTGCAATTTCATCATATATTTATTTGTGTGTTACTCTGTGCTGCACTTGTGGTAAATTTGCTATGTAGTTATCAGGGAAAATTCTTGCATTATACAGCTGGTTTAGAGTTGGTGTTGCAAGTTATAAAATAACTTCTACCTCCCCAAAAGTCTTCTTCTAAATATTTCTGGCAGGTAGGTTGCAGGAACTGAAACCTCAGCACAAACAGGTTTTACACCTCCTCTTCTTTTCTTGCCTGATAAAAGACCTGAGTAGATCCAAATCCCACTTTAAGGTTATAGAGCCATAATAAGGTTGTAATAATACAGTGGTGCAAAAAACCTGCTACATCCCGAACATACAGAAAAACCTACATGCCGAGCAGGGTAGTCTGCTATATCAAACATAACCCCATTTGAAGAGATTTGAATAAATACCCAAATAACAAAACCAGAACTAGCTTTTACTGGGTTTTATGCTGAACATGTTTTAATGCTTTAGAATAACTGATGAAATATTGCTAAACAAAAAAAAAAACACCCTGCGGAGATTTTATTCTTCCTATGTTGAGGGAGATCTGGTATTTACTTCAACAGAATGATTAATTAACAATTCACTTTATCAGGGCAGGACTCCTGGGGACAGCACCACTGGCCTTTCATCCTATCTTTGTCTGTGAGGGTCTTCAGCTCCACCTGAAGTCGGCAAGGGACTCTCAGTAAGCTGCTTTGTGCACAGAGTCTCCCTAAGTGTCAGTGCCTCCCAGAAAAAAAGAGGAATAAGTGAAATCCCCATCCAGAGCAGAGGTCAGGGTCATAATGCAGTTAGAATGTTGACTCAGTATTTTTGTTAGGGTTCCAACCCACAGCTGTGTTCAGAGCACTTTGAGGGCTCGGTCTCTACGTCAGGTGTCTGTGTGGGTGGCTCTGTCATCAGATCACCAGCAGTGCAAAGGAGCAGTGTCACTGGCGTGCACCTCCTCAAAACCATAGCAGAATGTAGAGAGGAGGCAGGGGAAGACTAGAGCAAGCAAAAGGAATAAAGAGCCAGCAAGTGTCAAGGAAAGCAACTGCAAAATAGAGAAATGAACCCCATGCAAATTTCTCACTTTGGTGTCAGAAATTACAGCAGTTCCACATGTTATGATCCCCAGCTCTATGTCAACCTTAGTAAAGTCATTGCATTGATATGTGAACGTGTCATTTTATAATTACTCTAATTTTATTTTAGAAAGTAAAGTTCCTTGTTATGCACTAATCAGACTTCTAATCCCTCAGTGCTCCTTTCTCTTCCCTCCATAGGGAAGTAACAGAGACTTATCAAATATGCCACCTTCTTTTTTTAATGTGCTTGTAAGAAGTCATCAGATAAGAGACACTCTGGCATCAGAAAAATGATTAAGCTATTTATAGTGAATATATCCACAAATGAAGATACTATTAATTCAATAAGAACTATATTAAAAGATCTACTTTTGAATAACAAAGCCTCCTTCTCAATTATTTTAAAATCTAGGCATTATGCACTTACTAAAAAAGTTACACTACTTCCATGCAAGGAAGTAATAATAAACAAAGCAAAAGTTTCGTTCCTGAGGAACATAAGAACAGACATTGTGGGTCTAATTAAAGGTGTCTTTTCCACAGCACTGAAGCAAGTGTGTGGCCTCAGATGTACCATCCAGCTTTTGGCAGTCATGCTCTATAAGCCACAAACAACCTTAAAAAAATATTAAAATGTGACTGTTTGTCACATCATCCCTGGCCACCCATGTGTGTTAACTACAGTCTGGAGCCAGAAATAGACTCTTGTGGTGAGGCACACAAAACCTAAATTGAGGCAACTGGTAGCTGATAATAACTGGCCCATCTACCTAAGATTCAGGAAAACTTTTGAATAAATATACAGTCCCAGCTCTCCTGCAAGTTGTGTGTTATCATAATGTTGAGTAAAGTGTGTGTCAAAATGCTGTCCTGAAAAGGGCTGTCCTTAAAAAAACCCCCGAAATTATTTTTCACCTCTGACTAAAATATGGATTTCTTTTTTCCTTTCTTTTCTTTTTTTTCCCCCTTCACATTCAGGTAATTGTAATAAAAATGTCTTCAGATCTTTGTAGCAATAGGTCTCCAAATTATTGGTCAAAATGTAAGTCCTTTTTGGCTTTGCAGATTTCTAATTTCATTGGATAACAATTACTTGTTCCTGCACCCTCTGGAGAGTGAAGAGAAATGAAAGAATGTCCTTTATTATTTGTTGATTGTGTCCTGGGGACATTGTTTTTTCTTACTTTTAATCTTTTCCTCTTTTCTTCCTCTTAATCTATGAAAGGTTCCCATGCAGCTAAGGCTGTTTGCTTTTCTGAATGTTTTTTTCTTAGAGAAACCCTTTCTGAGACACAGCAGTAGAACTGTACCTGCTGTTCTAGGTGAGGCTGTCAGTGACATGTTCGATTTACGGGATGGCTTTCTCATATTTTCAGTATTGTTTCTCATCTTATTCTTCTTTCTCATCCAACTATTTTACTTCCATCCAACTAGTTTCCTTACATCTATTCATTCATTTTCTTGGTTATGCTGCCGCTGAAAAATATTGAGCTGGGATGCCTTTTCTGATAGCCACTCAGAATTGCACCAGGGTCTTTCTGTGAGGCTTTATAGTTAATTTAGTGGTCACTATGGATTTTCTCATTATCCTTCCTAAAGTGTGTACCTCAAACAAATGAAGATTATTTTCTGCATGAACAAAGCTCATATTTCCAGCTTCCAGAAGACACTAAGCTTGCCACAAATCAAATACAAAATATAATTCATCCCATATTTCTGACCAATGTAGTTTCCGGAGTACATACGTTTGGAGAAGGAAGATAAGAAGAAATGTTTCTTATTGCTATTTAGGCAATTATGGAATTTTCCAACAAGTGTTTTGGAATGCTCCAGCTCTCCAGCAACAAACTGGTTTTTAACAGGCAAACCACAGCCACAGGAATCATTTCCCAAACTTAACTCATTTTTGCTGTGTAAAAGGTTCATAATACCTTAATTTACATATTTTCTAACTCTCAGCAAGTCTCTTTCTCCACAGGTATGCAAACATAGTCATCCACAAAGTACTCTCGGCCCCAGAAAGCAGAGCACATTTCTCATATGAACTGCTGTCCACAGCAGCAACCCTTTAAAGATTGATTTTCTGTGACTTCCTGTTTCTCCATTCTAAGGCTGCACAAATTTTGCCTTTTCTGTATGGAATGACAGCTAGGACAGTATGCCTAGATTGAAACAATACAAATTTCTTTAGGGCCAAATAATAATCTTTACCTTCTCCATAAACCCTATTCAAGATGGCAAAGCCTCTGTATTATGCAGTCCTGGTAAGACAACCTTCAGTGGTTTGGTTTAACTTCGTCAACTGATGGTCCAAGGATAAGTTTTCAAAGAACATTTTATTGTGCTCAGTAAATACATAATCTAGCAGTGGTTTTTGTTCTCTCCGTCTTCTATTAAGAATGCATCTGTTTGTCTGAATTCATCTGAAAAATAGGAGGATGCTTCACAGCAGTCAGGTAAGTCCAAGACAGTGTATTTAGCACTGAGTGACAAAAATTAGTGGCCAGCTGAGAGGCAGGTCCCTTTCAGCTCATGCAGGCCATGCTGGTGTGGAGTACACAGAGCACCTTAACCTGCCAGACATGGGAAGAAGAGGAAGGTTTAGCTCTGGCAGAAAGCAGTGAATCATGGATAATACTTAAGCTTTTCTGGTTTATTATAGAAAGTGTCAGGCAATGTTATATGAGGGAAGAAAGCAAAGGGTAAGAACAATAATTACCATGAAATTCATTGCCCAAAGTGTCAGACAAAGTAATAACTGGGATTCTTTGTATTAGGAGAACAGGTAGAATTGGCAACGTGAGCAAAGACTTTATGAGAGTTCTAAGGTCCAAGTGAAAATATATTAGACAAATGTAAAACTTTACTGTTTCAACATAGAAAGGTTGCTATGAACACTGGATTTTACTGCACCACTTTCAGCCAAGAGACATATTGAGGCTTGGAGCAGGGCTGTTTGGAAGGTAAATCCTGTTCGTACATACTTGGGTAGGCAGCACCATGGAATAAAGCATAGCAGGACAGTTATGCGTTAAAAGCAAATAACAAAACTAAATCACACCTTGCACCTTTAGAGGCTAAATCATGTAAATTATCCCATCTCTGAAGTAGGTATTCAAGGGCAAAAGAGGCCTGTCTCTCCTCAGCCTGCTCTGTAGCCTTAGCAAGGGGGATGTTACACTGCAGACAATTGACTGTACTGTGGATTTCCCAAGTTTCTTCTTGGAATCGCCCTTGAGCTTCCACGAGGACCATGGCAACAGCCAAATTTCATCCTGACATACCTGGCCCCAAACACTGTCTTGGGTGCCCATGAAAAACATCCTATGGACCAGACCTACTGGTTCCCTCCACGACTGCGGATGTTCAGCCCCAGGTAGATCCTTTTGCAGATTCCCACAGAGAGGATGGTCCAGGTACAAAAAGGTGGGCTAGCACTTGATGGCAGGGAAAAACAGAGCTTTAAGGGTGAGACTGTTAAAACAATGGCTCTCATTTCCAGAATGACAAGAGGCATTTCTCATTCCTTGGGGTGGGAGAGGGATTTGACACTCACAGTTCTGAGATTTATATTTTCAAACATCCTTTGCTCTGATTGCTGTAGTTGTCTCCGGAAAGTCAGTAGTTACAGATGATGAACACAATCACCCTCAGGATTAAATAGGTGACATTCTTTAACAGGTATCAGAAGACTTCCTTTTGATGTGATGAAGGGATTTTCCTCTTCAGAAAGCATTTTTCACAATATCCCATACTCAAGCTTAATACCAAAAATCTGAGGTGTGGGAATCATGAAACAATGGAAAGATGGCCTAGAAAATTCAGAAGAGTTACATGAAACACAGGGAAAGGACTGATAAAGCAGCTGCATATTGCATGAATGATAGAAACACTGAGAGAATGGTTAACAAAGGAAACCAGATGCAACAGAGAGATGTTGAAAGGCTTTGATCATTCAAAGGCTTAAACCTGACAGTACTTAATGCTGATGGACAGATATGAAATGAGGATGATAAAAGGAAAGGGATGCTAAGCAATAACTTTCAGCTTCATGAAGAATGAAAAGTGAAAAGGGACAATAGAGTCAAAGAATCAAGCAAAACTAATCCTGTCTGGTATAAACACCTGATGGAAATGGGCTCTGTAGAGGAAAAGACAGCACGGAGAATAAAGATCCTGACTCAAAACCCTCAGCATTTGCATCATACATCATCAGGAGGTTGTGGAATATGACCCAGTGGGAGCAGAACTGCTCCTGAAGGTGCAGTCAGATCATGTCAAAGCAAAGGAATTTGCCTCTCCTGTGTTCCCTGCCTAAAGAACACTAAAACTTTCATTGTTCTTCTTAACCACACATCGAAGGAGCACCCTTGGCAACCACCCTTGGAGATGTAATATTGTTGCTGCATTGCATTTGCTTTCACATTATTTCTATAACTGTAAAATTTGTCGCACTAAGAGATATTGTCAGATTCATAGCAGCAGGAATTTGTTGAAAATAAGGATTTTCTGAAGGACAGGCATGTGGGGTTTGGGAGTTTTTTACAATTCAGTGGGGGTTTTCTTCCTAAAGGAGTTTTGTGAAAAAGATTCTAACCAGAAATTTTGTGTTTTTCAATTTTCT